>LPNX010574659.1:0-198547 GCA_001517045.1 Pseudotsuga menziesii | reverse complement strand
AATAAACAAATAAATAACCCCAAAGGAAAACTATAAAACCCTAACCCTAAATTGAACCTCAAAACTTAGATATAAAGCCTCAAAGCTTATAAATCAAGAGAAAAGCCTTAATCCTAAATTGGTGAATGGTAATCTGACATTTTATGTCTCATGGATTTTGTTTCATTGTAATTTTCCAAAATTGATAGAGGCTTACCACTGGTTCAAAAAATCATTGATCTATGGACATTTCATTGTATCAAATGCTTGCCTACTATAGTGTTAGTTTCACAGTCTAGTGTAGAAGTACAATGACTATTTTTTTCAATATTTTTGCCACTTCCTCACAACTTAGTTTCAAATCAACCCCAATGACTTGCATATGTGATAAAACAACTTGCATATCAAAATTGATAGAATGACAACTTTAGCCATACAAAGTAGCGTATTGCATTTATGAAGGGTTACATAAACCAACACATATTCCAATAATCTTCCAACAAGCTTCAGTTTTCTTCTTTTCCTTTTTAAATTAGTATGAACCCTTGACATATGGCCTTATTTACTCCATTGCTAGTACACTCATATCCCTATCCTCATGTCGTGGAGAGAATTATGATGGTGTGTCATTTAGCCAATTATCCATATGATATGCATGTGATATTTTAATCTTATTTCAAGCATTTTTATTAGTATAAACCATAAAACGTAAACAACATATCCAAGGGAACTCATTGGTGTTTAGAGATAGTATTATGGCATAGAGTTCAATAATGCATGTCATCACAATCACACCTAAGTTGCACTAAAACATGAACTCACTTATTTATACTTGCCATGCTTGATTAATCCCCTTAAAACATGGTTGATTATGTCAAAATTGAATATCCAAGCCGGTTCCAAATCATAGACAATCCTGTGAATTTAGGCCTTTTATGAGCCAATCGGCTAGTCACTTTTTGAACCAGTCGGTTGGTCAATCGATTCTCACTTGCTTAGTTGATTGTCTCGTCAGTGAGTGGACCAACCCAAATACAACATAATTGAGTCTCTGGCTTACATAAAAAATTGTGTTTAATCACAAAAATTTCAACACTTTTCTAGAGGTGCAATTAGCGTAATAGTTGTTAGATGGTAACATTTGGATACATCCATCAAGTAATTTTAGGGTTTGAAATCGATGTTTAGAAGTAGTTGACATGTTATTGTTTAAATGATTGCCAATGTGTGACTTATCTATGGCACTTGAGATAGAAGAATATTGTTTAAGACAATATTTGAGTTTGCTAATTTTAATTCTTATAAATGACATGACTACCTTTAAATCTAATTGATGAATAGTAATCTAAAGTACGTATGTCTCATAGCCTTTTTGATATATATAAGTATGATGTCATTTCCTTGCCATGTCATATCCGACATTTTTCAAAATTTGTTGTATATGTTTCCCTTCCCATATCTGTATCCGTTCCATTGCAACTTAGGATAATGGTTGGAGGCAGACACATTAGTTAGTTTGTTTATTTTCTCATGCAAACACATTAATCCCCTAAGTTGAAGAAAGACCTTAAAGTAAATTCAAATATGTTGGACCACTTGCACAACATCATGATCTTTCATTTTATTTACTATTGCAGTCATCGTTTATTTGGTTCAGTTCTTCTCCAAGCTCATCTCGTACACTTTAGTTCATTTGCTTAAAGTATTTTACATTTGATGAATGTAGTCTTTTGATTATTGTGGTGAGCAAATGCTTTAGATCAATTTGTGCATTTTGGCAATTTCATTGTAAGCTTTGTTTGTGACTCCATAGCCCGATTTAGGTAAGCACTAGTTTAGTAATACTATATTTCTCTTGCAATTATATTTGGTTTACGAATAAAGAAAGATTTGCTTGTCATTTGAAATTATTGCATTTCTACATGATTGATTGCCATAAAGTTTAAATTAATCTAATCATCTTTTAACTCCTAAAACGCAACTTTTGAAACATAGTAAATAGGGACTACCCCCCTGGACCTTTTTAGGAGTCAGGTCTGAATGGAGGAATTAGGAATCAAGCTGACATTTGGTTCTAAACTCGTAGTTTCCCTCTGGAACACAACTAGTGGTTGGAACTTGGAAGACTTTTCCACGGTCAAGTGTGTTTTAGGCGACAACAATCACCACCAATAATCGAGTCCTATAATCAAGTAAAAGCCAATGTCGCTTTACACAGAGATTGTAACCTTGTAGGGTAATTGTGAACTACATAAAACATCTCCCATAACAACATATAATGACCCCCTCACATGTTTATGTCTTTCTCACCCTAACCTGGAAAAATGGAAAGCAACTAGAAGCAACAAGTTGAGGAACTAGTGTGAAAATTACTTAATGTTTTCGTCAACAAAATTATGAGACCAAAAATACACATAAAAATTGTATCTTTGTATATTTAAGTTGTTTCCTCATACATGCATTTTCTCCTTGACATGGCCAAACCCTAAGTCAAATTTGACAAATACAAACACTGTACACCCTTTTTGTTCCTATTTGAGCATGGATTTTGTAATTTCTCTACATTGCACTTGTGTTTGCCAACAACCAAAAATCTCTAATCCCAGAAAACCTACTTGAGTTGAAAATAAATAAGATCTTGGCCACTTTCCACTTATGTTCATTGTTAAGGTGATTTCATAAAATAACATTTCAAATTTTCAGTGCAATCATCCAAACCTTCAACATGCAAATGTACACTGCCACATAAATGGCTCATGAACAAAATTCTTAATTATGATGTCACTGTACGATTATTGATAGATAAGTCTAGAAAAATCTTATCTAGCAAAATACAAAACATGGCTCTTTAAAGTGCACAAGGGATTAACCAGATAAAAAAACTAACAAATTTTCACACTTGGCATAAATCTGCAACTTTATCTCTTTCAGGCTGTGTTATAATGGGAAGAATATAATCTAGACTAATGTATGCTTCTCTTATATATGGTTTAATTTTAAACTTTGCAATTACAACTGTGTTCCTAAACCAACAAGCTAAAATAATGTTACAAAGGAAATATCCAAAACCAACCCTTATTATAACATGTGCAATTTCTGAACTCTCTCAGAGTAAGAGAAAATACATATGTTCTTCCAACATGTTCTGAGACTTTTAATTGCCAGTTGTGAGATGAATAGACTGCAACAATGTTGGTTATGGGTACGATTTTGAATTATAGTATCAGTGTATTGTTCTTCGTACAACAGATCTCCAAAAATACTAAACATTAATATATGAATTTGGCTCGTTTTATCAATTATGGTATAAGTTTGATGTTATTACTCCAACTGTCCAAGGAGACTATTAAAAAGGATAATATAAAATTTTGGATTTTAGAAAAGTGTATGCAATTCAAAATAATTTAGGGTGGTGTTGTAACACCCATGTTCCTCCTTTCAACCTATTGCAGGACATTAACTAACAAATATACCTGAGATGAGAAAACAAAATACATTGAAAGATGAAAACATAATATGCTAATAATAGATACCTTATTGGAATCGAATGGGAAAAGATACTTAAGCTTAATTGATAGCCATTTATAAAGGTTTGGAAATCTGTTGACCTTGAGGATCAGAAATCTTGTGATGATGAGGGACCCAAACTTAACATACCATTGTTTGACAACATAATGGTTATGTAGAAATTGGACTTGGAGGACAAACTGTAGAAAATCACGAGTTTGGTCCATAAGTTTAATGTGATCAAATTTACCCATATGGGAAGATCAAGCACAAAGTGATTTCCTTCAATCAAATCTCCCTGTATTTGGCTTAAGTGGGTCATTCTTCCCAGATAAGACTTTTAGGATCAAAATTATTAGCCTCTCAATGCTAGGATGGGTTTGGAATCTAGATGTACTCCATTTGAGTCATTCTATATTTGCATATTTGTGTATAATGGTTTGAATTATAATGGATGCACATGGTTGTTGTCATTTGCATCAATATATATATATATATATATATATATATATATATATATATATAATGCTTCCAAAGAAGAAGCTTTTGAAATTTTCTCTTTTAGCTCCTGCTCCCAAGTAACCCATTCTAGAGAGGGTACATATTGCCATGATGTCCCTCTATAGACTATCTAAACACGGTTCCACAATGTGCACACCAGAAAATTGTTGAATTATTGTAACTTCGAAGAATATTCTAAATGTATTTTATTGATGTAACCTTTCGAAGATGTTATTATTCCTCCGTCATGATGATATTATAGTATTAGGTCAGTAGAGAGTCACGAGGAAAACCCTCCGTTGTAAGTCGGGTCATTAGCACCCTCCGAAGTATAATATTAAGTTGTTTAGAGTCCTCCTAGAGAAGTCGGCCCAGTCAAGTTTAGTGGGGCCGACTTGGTTGAGTGAAAAGTTAAGTGAGCGGAAGAATATAAATAGAGAGAGGCGCTCCTCATTTGGAACACACAAACACACACTTGTGTAGCGCATGAGAGAGAGAGAGAGAGAGTCTTATCTGCAAGGAGGAGAAGGACCAGTATGAAGTCTTATCTTTTATCTTTTTTATCATCTATATTGAGGAAGCTTTTCTTGCTGGGTTTTTCCCTTTAGGGTTTTCCCAGGGTAAATCTGTGTTGATCTTGTGATATTGTTTCTTTCAGTGATCCTGTATGCTATTATTATTGTGAAATTGAATTGAATGATGATAATCTAGCTTAGCATAGAGACTCTTAACATGGTATCAGAGCTAACCTGAATAGGAAAACTTTCACAAGGTGGACAAATCCCTCTCTCTCTCTCTCCGACAAGAAGTTAGGGTTTCTGAGAAAATCTGAATTTTGAAGATCTGACCGCATAGAAAGTTGCGCCCTCCTAGAGCGCATCCACTGAGCCTGAGATCGAAGTTTTTGAGTGGGTAGATCTCCGGGAAAGTCAAATCCTAGTTTGACACTGGACCAGAAAACTACAGAAATCCAGAGAACCAGAAAAATGCACTGTAGAATCTCACAAGTCAATTTTGAAAGGTGAAGACTTGAGATCTCTAGAAACCAAGCACACCAATCAACTCACCTCAATCAAGCGCATCTCCTGGTAAGATCAATTTCTCATTTTCAAGAATTTCAATTTTTTGTAATCTCCTAACAAGATGGCCCCAAGCACCAAGCTTGAGGACAAACTAAAAGGCATAGAAAATTTCCGAGCATGGAAATACAGACTTGGCCTCATTCTCAAGGAGAATGATCTTGACAAATATATCACGGAAGAAGTTGCAGAACTTGATGAGGCTGAAGCTAAGGAGAAGCACAAGAAGGATTTGATTAGGGCACAAAGGATTATTGCTGACTCTATCAAGGATCACTTGATCCCTCAAGTGTCATCCAAGAAGACTCCAAAATAAATGTATGATGCCCTAGAAAGGATCTATGAAGGAAGAAACATCAACAGAAAGATGAATCTAAGAGCTAAATTGAAGAGCACCAACATGAGTCATGGAGAATCCATCCAAGACTATTTCACAAGGGTCTCCCAGTTCAAGGAACAACTAGAAGCCATTAGAGACAACCTTGATGGAGATGAGTTGGTTATCACTGCTCTCAATGGTCTCACTAGACCTTGGGATTCATTCAACCAAACTATGTGTGCTAGAAAGAAAAGCATGAAGTTTGATATTGTATGGGAAGATTGCATTCAAGAGGAGGCTAGAGTGGCCAATAGAGAAGCTCTACTGAAGGAAGATGATCAAGCCCTAGCCACCCATACCAAGAAAAGAAGAAGCCAACCCAACTTCAAGAAGGGAAACCACAAGGAGTCTCAACCTCCCAGAAGGTTCTAAAGAACAAGAGAAAGTTTCCCAAAGAGGGACTAATCCAACTTTCAATGTTTCAATTGTGATAAGGTAGGACACATTGCCCGAAATTGTCCTTTGAAGAAAGAAGAATACAAGAAGAGGAACAACAACAAAAGACATCATGCACATCTAGCTGAAGACGATGATGAAGAAGAAGAAGAAGGACCTCAGAGAAAGCAAGCAAGAGAAGAAGATGCAGAAGAGTATGTACTATTCTCTGCACTCTCTAGGTCTGTAACACCTGGAGAAGACACATGGCTTATTGATAGTGGTGCTTCAAAGCACATGACGGGACACAATAAAATTCTATCAAAACTCGAAGAAAAGAACTCTCCTCAGAAAGTATCTCTAGAAGATGACTATCGATATTCAATCAAAGGAATTGGTGAAGCAAGCTACAACCTTGATTCAGGAAATCCCCTGAAGATGAAGGAAGTTTTATATGTACCAGGTCTAAAGAAGAACTTACTTTCTATCTTAGCATTACATAAGAAAGGATATAGATTTGCATTCATAAATAGACAAGTACTCATGTGGCCCAAAGGAAAGTCAATTGAAGATGCAGTTGTCATCGGTGAAGAAGAAGGAGGCCTGTATAAACTCAAGGGACATTTAGAAACAACCCTTGTTCATGAGACCACTAACCCTAGTGAACTGTGGCATAGGAGGCTTGCCTAGTTAAATTCCAAAGCACTACCTCATGTGAACAAAGTAGTGACGGGACTACCAGACTTGAAGATCAACCATGAAGGAATTTGCAAAGGATGTGCAAAAGGAAAGAATATTAAGAATCCATTTCCAAATAGTGAAACAAAAACTAAAGGTACGTTGGAATTGATTCATTCAGATGTATGTGGTCCAATGTCCTCCACATCCTTGAGTGGTTTTGAATACTATATTACATTTATTGATGACTATTCAAGAAAGACATGGATATACTTCTTGAAAGCAAAGAACGAAATGTTTGAAAAATTCAAGGAATTCAAAGCCTTGATAGAAAACCTTTCAGACAAAAGAATCAAGACACTTCGATCAGACAATGGCGGAGAATATACTTCAAAAGAATTTGAAGCCTTTTGTAAAGATGTTGTAATCAAGAGGGAACTAACTACTCCCTACAATCCTCAACAAAATGGTGTTGCGAAAAGAAATAACAAAACCATCATGGAGGCAGTGAAGACAATGATATATGATCAAGATCTTCCAATGCATCTATGGGCAGAAGCAACAAGAACTGTTGTATATGTATAGAATAGAATATCTCACAGTGCCCTTGGATTCAAGACTCCAGAGGAGATGTTCACAGGAAAGAAGCCTGAAGTAAGTCACCTCAAGACATTTGATTGTCCAGTATATGTTCACATACCGAAAGAGAAAAGAACCAAGTTGGACCCTTCCGGAAAGAAGGGAAAAGTTTGTAGGATACTGTGAAGTATCCAAGGCATTCAGAATTTACATTCCTGGATTCCATCACATGGAAATCGATAGAGATGTAACATTCGATGAAGAAGCAGCTCTCAAGAGATCCAGAAAATCTCAACATGAAGAAGTATATGAGGAAGATGCACCTCCCAGAAATGTAGAGGCTACATTCCTCCTTGAAGATGAAACACCTGAAGATCATGATATGACAGAACCACAAGAACCTCCCACAATGAAGATGTCACGGAAGAGAAAGCCTGCTTGGGCAAGAGAAATTATACAAGAAGAAGAAAGATATGGAGCTCCAGAAGGCTCCACAAGGGTAAGCAAGAATCCCAAGCCATTTTCCAACTATGTGGCTTTAATGTGAGATCTTGTAGATCAAGAACATACAAACTATGAAGAAGATGTACAGAAGAAAGAATGGGAAGAAGCAATGATGGAAGAATACCAGTCAATAATGAAGAATGATGTGTGGGATATAGTTCCCAAACTAGAAGGCAAGAGTGTGGTATCTTCTAAGTGGATCTACAAGATAAAACATGCAACTAATGGAAGTATAGAGAAATACAAGGCAAGATTTGTGGCTAGAGGTTTCTCTCAAAAAGAGGGAATTGATTATGAAGAAACATTTGCACCAGTAGCAAGGTATACTTCGATTAGAGCCATCATGGCACTTGCATTCATGATGAAGTGGAATTTACACCAGATGGATGTAAAGACAACCTTTCTGAATGGTGTGATTGAGGAAGAAGTATACATAGAACATCCACAAGGATTTGAAGTTGAAGACAGACAGACTCACGTATGTAAGTTGAAGAAGGCCCTGTACGTCCTGAAGCAAGCTCCTAGAGCTTGGTATGGAAGGATATATAGTTTCCTGACGAGCTTGAACTTTACCAAGAGTAAAGTCGACCCTAACCTTTACTACAAGGTTATAGATGATGAACTTTTCATACTATTACTATGTGTGGATGACCTATTTCTGACAGGGAATGAGAAACAAATTAAAGAATACAAGAAGAAGCTCGCTGAGGAATTTGAGATGACAGACCTTGGATTAATGCACTATTTTCTAGGTCTAGAAGTGTGGCAAAGTTCAGGAGGATTTTTTCTCAATCAAGGAAAGTATGCAGTAGAAATATTGAAAAGATTTGATATGTTGGAATGTAAAGCCATGGCCACACCCATGGATATCAACCTGAAGTTGTTGGCTGATGAATCATCAGAATTAGTGGATGTGACTCAATACAGACGGATTATTGGGTCGTTGATGTATCTAACGAATACCAGACCAGACATTTGTTTTTCTGTGAACACCTTGAGTCAATATCTGGTTCAACCTAGATGTGTTCACCTAGTAGCTGCAAAACATGTGATGAGCTATCTGAAAGGAACTATAGACTTTGGTATATACTATGATGGAAACCATGACTACAGATTGTATGGCTATACAGATGCAGATTGGGATGGAAGTGTCTTAGACAAAAAAAAGCACATCGGGTGGATGTTTTAGTCTGGGCTCTGCTATGATTTCATGGTTTAGCAGGAAATCGTACAGTGTTGCTCTTAGCATGGCTGAAGTAGAATACATAGCAGCTTTCTCTGCTAGTTGTGAAGCCATATGGCTTCGGAAGCTGATGTCAGGTCTATTTAACCTGGAGTTGGATACCACTGTGATTCTATGTGATAACCAGAGTTGTATAAAGATGACAGAGAACCCAGTGTTCCATGATAAATCGAAGCACATAGAAATCCGATATTTCCACATTCGAGACATGATACAAAAGGGAGCCATAAAGTTCCAGTATGTCAGTATCGATGAACAAGTTGTTGATGTGTTGACAAAGCCTTTGTCCCGAATAAAGTTTGAATACTTTCGAGACAAGCTTGGTGTTGTTCGAAAAGACCTTCCCCAAAAGGGGGAGCAGTGATGTTGCAGTAAAGATTGTATCATCCCTGAACACTTGTCCTAAAGTGATCCGTAGACTTATGTCTCCGAGAAAGAAGCGGGATTGTATCATCCCTGAACACTTGTCCTAAAGTGATCCGTAGACTTATGTCCCTGAGAAAGAAGCAGGATTGCATCATCCTTGGACGAAAGTCCTAAAGTGATAGGGAGTGATTATCCCGTAATAGTATTCAGAGACTTCGGTCCTCGAGAATGTGGTAGGATTGCATCATCCTTGGATCTAAGTCCTAAAGTGATAGGGAGTGATTATCTCGTAATAGTATCCAGAGACTTCGGTCCTCGAGAATGTGGTAGGATTGCATCATCCTTGGCCCTAAGTCCTAAAGTGATAGGAAGTGATTATCTCATAATAGTGTCCAGTGACTTCGGTCCTCGAGAATGTGGTAGGATTGCATCATCCTTGGACCTAAGTCCTAAAGTGATAGGGAGTGATTATCCCGTAATAGTATCTGGTGACTTCGGTCCTCGAGAATGTGGTAGGATTGCATCATCCTTGGACCTAAGTCCTAAAGTGATAGGGAGTAATTATCCCGTAATAGTATCCGGTGACTTTGGTCCTCATCCTTGGACCTAAGTCCTAAAGTGATAGGGAGTGATTATTCTGTAATAGTATCCGGAGACTTCAGTCCTTGAGAATGTGGTAGGATTGTATCATCCCTGGACTTAAGTTCTTTAGACTTCCGTCTTCGTATTATGGATTGCAGGTTGTTGATGATGATGATGATGTTGCTGATCAAAAGATCAAAGTATTGCTGATGATGATGATGTTGTTGATCGAAAGATCAAAGTATTGATGATGATGTTGTTGATCAAAAGATCAAAGTATTGTTGATGATGTTCAAAGTATTGATGATGATGTTGATGATCAAAAGATCAAAGTATTGCTGATGATGTTGCTCAAAGTATTGTTGCTGCTGATGATGAAGATCGAAAGGTCAAAGTATCGTTGATGATGATGTTGCTAATTGAAAAGACTAAAATGTCGATGATGATGTTGTCAACCGAATGATCAAAGTGTTGTTGCTATTGAAATTGAAGATGAAGACTATATGTCAAAGATGATGAAAAATCTTCCAATGATTTATAGATGTATCACCCTGATGATGTTGAAGATGCTCTCTCTCCTTCTCCTACTGTCGCCGTTGTTGTTGTAGAATCCCCTTCTCGTTAAGGGGGAGTGTTGAATTATTGTAACTTCGAAGAATATTCTAAATGTATTTTATTGATGTAACCTTTCGGAGATGTTATTATTCCTCTGTCAAGATGATATTATTGTATTAGGTCAGTAGAGAGTCATGAGGAAAACCCTCTTTTGTAAGTCGGGTCATTAGCACCCTCCGAAATGTAATATTAAGTTGTTTAGAGTCCTCCTAGAGAAGTCGACCCAGTCAAGTTTAGTGGGGCCAACTTGGTTGAGTGAAAAGTTAAGTGAGTGAAAGAATATAAATAGAGAGAGGCGCTTTCCATTTGGAACACACCGACACACACTTGTGTAGCGCATGAGAGAGAGAGAGAGAGAGAGAGTCTTATCTACAAGGAGGAGAAGGACCAGTCTGAAGTCTTATCTTTTATCTTTTTGATCATGTATATTGAGGAAGATTTTCTTGCTGGGTTTTTCCCTTTAGGGTTTTCCCAAGGTAAATCTGTGTTGATCTTGTGATAATGTTTCTTTCGATGATCATGTATGCTATTATTATTGTGAAAGTGAATTGAATGATGGTAATCTAGCTTAACATAGAGAATCTTAACAAAAATGTCACAAATTCTTTTAGTGTACCATCATAGTGTAGCAGGGTTATCACCTCTTGGTTATTCTATTTGGATTATATATTAATGTAGGACTATTTTCAGGTGGACTTAAGATTAAATTATGTCCATTTCCTTCTTAATACAATGGTTATCCTCCAGTTTTCTTATGATGTGGAGCTACTCTCTTGATAGCTTGTAGGAGCAGCTACTCATCCTTTTTCATTTTGAACTGTTTGGAAATCAATAATCAAACCTGATATATCCAATATGGATTTCAATATTCGAAAGCTACAATCTTTGCATAACCAACTTACTCTCCTGAAGATGGATGCAGGTTTGCCATTTGAAATGTACATAGAGGTTAAAAAATCTCACACAAGATTTCTCCATACAAATTCTGAAGCAACTTTTTGATATATATATATATAAGTGTGTTGTCGTTTCCTTGTCGTATCGTATCCGACATTTTTCAAAATTTGTCATATCCGTTTCTCTCCCCATATCCGTATCCGTTCCCGTATCCGTTTCATTGCAACTTAGGATAATTGTTGGAGGCAGACACATTAGTTAGTTTGTTTTTTTTCTCATGCAAACACATTAATCCCCTAAGTTGAAGAAATACCTTAAAATAAATTAAAATATGTTGGACCACTTGCACAACATCATGATCTTTCATTTTATTTATTATTGCAGTCATCGTTTATTTGGTTCAGTTCTACTCCAAGCTCATCTCGTACACTTTAGTTCATTTGCTTAAAGTATTTTACATTTGATGAATGTAGTCTTTTGATTATTGTGGTGAACGAATGATTTAGATCAATTTGTGCATTTTGGCAATTTCATTGTAATCTTTGTTTGTGACTCCATGTCCCGATTTAGGTAAGCACTAATTTAGTAATACTATATTTCTCTTGCAATTATATTTGGTTTACGAATAAAGAAAGATTTGCCTGTCATTTGAAATTATTGCATTTCTGCATGATTGATTGCCATAAAGTTTAAATTAATCTAATAATCTTTTAACTCATAAAACACAACCTTTGAAACATAGTAAATAGGGACTACCCCCCTAGACCTTTTTAGGAGTTGGGTCTAAACGAATGAATTAGGAATCGAGGTGACATTGGGTTCTAAACTCATAGTTTCCCTCCAGAACACAACTAGTGGTTGGAACTTGGAAGACTTTTCCACGGTCAAGTGTGTTTTAGGCGGAAACAATCACCACCAATAATCGAGTCCTATAATCAAGTAAAAGCCAATGCCGCTTTACACAAAGATTGTAGCCTTGTAGGATAATTGTGAACTACATAAAACATCTCCCACAACAACATATAATGACCCCCTCACATGTTTATGTCTTTCTCACCCCAACTTGGAAAAATGGAAAGCAACCAGAAGCATCAAGCTGAGGAACTAGTGTGAAAATTACTTAATGTTTTCGTCAACAAAATTATGAGACCAAAAATACACATAAAAATTGTATCTTTGTATATTTAAGTCATTTCCTCATACATGTATTTTCTCCTTGACATGGCCAAACCCTAAGTCAAATTTGACAAATACAAACATTGTATACCCTTTTTGTTCCTATTTGAGCATGGATTTTGTAATTTCTCTACATTGCACTTGTGTTTGCCAACAACCAAAAATCACTAATCTCGAAAAATCTACTTGAGTTGAAAAGAAACAAAATCTTGACCACTTTCCACTTATGTTCATTGTTAAGGTGATTTCATAAAATAACATTTCAAATTTTCAGTGCAATCATCCAAACCTTCAGCATGCAAATGTACACTGCCACATAAATGGCTCATGAACAAAATTCTTAATTATGATGTCACTGTACGTGTTACGGAGAGAAACTTCCTATGGCTTGGGGTGTACTGCAACATACAACTTTGACACTAGAAATCAATCTTTCCCAATATGCAAGAGAAACTAAACATCTAGCATTAAGGGATACCGAGTCGTACCTTGTTACGGACGATTGAAGTAGATCCCTGTTGAGCTTTCCAATTCACGCTTGTATTAGCAATTCGCTCTCAACAACAGCAAACAAGACAAGCATGCTCTATAATAAAGTGTTAGACCTACTCTAGCATATATATTCAACAATGCATAAACAATTAAACATATCCATGGATTCAATATTCATATTCAATTGCACATAATTGGACAAGAAAATATATTTCTATTAATAAAATTAGAGATTACAATAGTGACAACCTCTATCGACACGTCTACGAATCGGAGAAACCGAGTTCTCCACCTGGGCCTCCACCACCTCAATCCTCCATCTCTCGATAGCAAGCTCACAAGCAAAGGCAAGCTTGGGAATAACACAAAGTGCTCCAAAGGGACAAAGAGATGCAGACTCAAGTATATGCAAACTGTGGCAACAATGGACTATAGTTTACTTGCTCTTCAATTCCTCCTCTTTAATGTATCCAAGGGGTTCCTTATATAACACTCCAAAAGGGTAATGGAGGGTCGAATCCGAGCGTTCTCAAGGCATTTGGAAGGCCAAGAGTCAAGTTATTCGGGATCATATGAGGAAAATTCCAAAAATGTTTGAACTCATGCACACATCCTGATGTAAGCGGATTTGAGGTCAAAAGTCGCGTGTATACACAAGTATGGGATTATAAGTCACGTACAACAATAAACAAGGGTTTTTTAGGGATGATCTTGGAACATCATAGGATAATATAAGTCCATGTGGTCTAAAGAGTCTGCAGAGGGACAGGAAAGTCCATCAACATGTGATCAACCAGGTATGGTAAAATCAGCTATAACAGATGCCCGTTAATGTGTGAGATCAGAGAGGTAACATGATGGCCGAAATACATTATAAAATCCATCCCAGAAGTGGAGTAATGAAAACCCAGGTGGAAGAACCAACCACTCATCAGTACAATACAATAATCAATCTCTACATATGACTGCAAATACATATAGCAGTCCTAGATACATAAAAGTACAATGGCCATGAATAGGCATGATATACAAAATGTGACATGTGTGGTCATCACCACATACAATATACAATAGATCAGAATCTCCAAAGTGGATGAAGATATAAAACGGATCAAGATCTCCATAATAGCTGAAGATATACAATGGATCAAGATCTCCATAGTAGCTGAAGATATCTGGTATACACTGGAATCAAATCACGAGAGCTGAAATCTCATGAACACTGGCACGATCAAAGAGGTAGCATATATGTAATGCCACCAAGTTGAAAGGTCTTCTACATGAATCGCTACGAGTACATGCCATACTATGCGAATAGATGTGTCGAGGTCGAACATAGTAGTCCATCGTTTGATTACCGGTCATTGATGTATACCATTAACAGACGCGAGATCACCCACCAATCATGAAAATGAGAATCAAGGTACAGAGTGCAATCTAACAAGTGTGAATAGATGTGTTGAGGTCAAACACTTGGAAGAATCCATTGATCAGGGGACATTGATGTATTCCCAAAACTGTCGATGGTGAGAGAACCTGCCACTGATGACTATAAGTCTCAAGGCACTCAAATGACTCTAGACTCCTATTCCAGAATAAATGATCTGAAATCGATGGAATGAAATCCGCTGGAAGGAGGGCATTAAGGCATCCCCCATCAACCAACACGAGCTACTCAGCAACGTTGTATACTGTGTAAGAACTCAAACAAGATGTGCATGAACCAATAACAGTGTCGGGAATGGCCGACATGCAAATTCAAGATAACTGAGGAATGGTCGACTCAGGCTTCAACTTCTTTCGAACAAGAGCATAAGGCAAATGGTGACTGAAGGTAGGCAGCATGGACTCAATATGAAAACTAGGACATCTCTGTGACACAAGAGGCATCAACAGAGGCTCCATAGGGACTAGAAGCTTAACCAATCGGTGGAGGTAAACTCAAAGTAACGAGTACAGCTCCTAAAGTCAAACTAATAACCCAACCAACATATGCGATATACAGTGCTCTGTTCGAAGGCGACACGTCTCAACTGCTGCCAAATATAACATCTTTCCTGCCCGGCTTTTTGGTTTTTTTATGTTTTTGGACTTTTTCAAATATTTTGAAAAGCTTGAAAAATAATAAAAGTGTTTTATAGTACAAATCTAGGAGGAGACGAGTGTCAAGGGACAAGCAAACTAGTTCCAAGCAGTGGAACATGCCTATGTTCAATGCAAGGAGATACGTGCAGGATAACGACACTCGGGGGAAGGTCTCCTCCGAGTAAAAGGGGTGATCAAGCTGCAGAAGATATGTAAAAAGGCTCTGCTTGGCTAGACATGAGACAAGCTCAGGCTATATGGATGATAACTCAAAGTCGGGGAGCCGGCATAAAGCTCAAGAAGGCAAGCAAAACTCATAAAAATGCAATTACAACTTGATATATACAACGAAGTCCCGGGGGAATGGCCAACATAAAGTTCAAGAGGAGTATGAAGCTCTTGCTCAAAGACATGGTGGACTAAAAAAGGGACTCCCATAACCTAAAGGAGAAATGTCAACATGGGTACCAAATGCAAAAGAGGATCTAACTAGGGCATCCATGTATAGGAAAGCTCTACCATTCACATAACGCCACTTCTAATAGCAACATGAAGGTTCTGTGATATCATGGAATGGGTTCGTACCTAAGGTCAAGATGAAACGGTCATAAGGTGATGCAAAATGCAAGCGGATGTGAAATCCTAACCTATATGCCAGTTCAGACATTATACCTGTGATAGGCACGAACGGGTCAAAGACCTCGAAGAGAGTGTGCAAAACATGGACCCTACATGACAACAATATTAGTCCAAAATATAGCTGGAAATAGTCAGTAAAGAGTCTAGCTATAGGATATAGGGAGGATTGATCATGACAACTGCATCCAAAGGAAACAGTGCGATGGACAATGGGACATAAAAAGGGAAGTAAGATGCAGACCCAAAGTTCACGTATCCACTACCACCCCCGTGAGAAGGAACACTGGTGTTAAGACCGGACCGAGGGAGTGAAAACCCTCCACGAATGGAGTAGAGGGTCATGGAATATGACCACTCTCAAATCTATGAGCAAGGTAAGGGGTTGTGGTGCCCACAGTCCAACACCAAAGTATGCACTAGCACCTGGAGCGGGTGACGGGATACAAGTAGTAATATCAGACATGCCGAACATAAAAGGACCCGAACTCAAGCGAACATAAATATACTCAATTAACCGCGATCCCAAAAGCAAACTAGTGCACAAAGAGCACACTCCTAAGAAAATCTACAGCCAAAATGCAAGCAATACCAAGGGGAGGATATGAGCTCCCGAATGTAGCAGGTATGTCTCGCCTAGGAGAGGCCCGAGACTCCCATACACTACAAGCGGAGGTATGTAACCAATTATAGTGGCCATCAGCTCCAACGCATAAAGCGACTGTGTTTTCCGACCCCTACCTGGCCAGGACACCTACAAAATAACCTCTACAAGTACCCCCTGCGATACCTAAGTAAGGAAACTAAGGTCACCCCAATATAACCAATGCTCAGGCGGAGAGTCGCAGGTAGGATCGACCGTATGGGCATGGTAGAAAAGCCTGAAACTCGCGAAAGAGCCCCCAGATACGAATACGATCCTGGAAATATCTCCAGTGCTCACAGAAAGTGACCAGGGGCCATCCCAATCACAATTGTGTGCACTGCCTCGTGCTTAACTCCCGTATAAGAGGAGTGTCCTGAGAAACACTAAGTATACCAAGGATTTCTCTCTCTCTCCTAGACAGACACCTAATTGTTTGTGTTTAGTAGTCTTGGAGAATTGACTCACAATGAACTATTCTAAGACTCTAAATCCTAATCTTGTTTGTGAACCCTATAAAAGAAAAATGTGTAGTTAATTTTAATTAAGCGTTGATTTTAATGGTTGTGATTACTCAAAAGAAAGTGGTCGTGCAACTAATAATATTGTGACTCAGCAGTGAAATAAATGTGCACACCTAACAAACAATGCCAAGTGCAATTTTGTAGAACGGAAAAACGGAGTATGCCACTACATGAGATGCATAAATATTCATTCATTTCCGAATGCCAATGCAATCCTTCCTATATGAAAGCCTAAACACAACTCTCATCCAAGCAATCTAATGCAAGTACCTCCTTAAATCCATATGTGAGATGCAAGTAAGAATGCAACTATTTTTCATTTTCAATATAAAATAATGAAAATGCAATAAAAATCACTAAATCTCTCAGTCTCTGTAGCAAGTATAAAACACAAGCCCAACAAGACACCGAGACTAAAAGACTAATGCACTAATGCCAAAACAAAAAAGGAGATAAATGAATAGAACTACTTTCAAAGAAAAATCAATGAAAAAGCAGTCTCTAGTCACAAAAGAAGCAGCCAACAGACAACATCAGAACCCAGGAAAATCCAACCACATTCACAACCCACCCAACAACCTCCCACAACATCAAACTCAACCAAAAGGGAGGATGTACGCGTCTGCTCAAATAACAATAGCGTATGTATGCGAATTTAAGCCGAAAACCTGCATGTATACGCGGATTTTGGCTAAAAGCCTGCATGTATACGCGACTTTTGGCAAAAAACCTGCGTATGTACGCGACTTTTAGCCAAAAACTTGCGTATACAGAGAAGAAAGTGGTAAAAAGCAGGCCAAAGGTCAAACCAATTTAGGAGAGTGTCAATGGATGAACATACTACTAAATGCAACCCAGAAACAGGGAGAAACAAAGAGCAAGTCAAGAAGATCAAGCACATTGTTCCCCCAAACCCCAAAGAAAAACAATGAACATCCTTAGCGGAGTCGCCAATTCTGTTACGGAGATAAACTTCCTATGGCTTGAGGTGTACCACAACAGACAACTTTGACACTAGAAATCAATCTTTCCCAATATGCAAGAGAAACCAAACATCTAACACTAAGAGATACCGAGTCGTACCTTGTTCCAGATGGTTGAAGTAGATCCCCGTTGAGCTTTCCAATTCATGCTTGTATTAGCAATTCACTCTCAACAACAGCAAACACGACAAGCATGCTCTATAATAAAGTGTTAGACCTACTCTAGCATATATATTCAACAATCCATAAACAATTAAACATATCCATGGATTCAATATTCATATTCAATTGCACATAATTGGATAGGAAAAGATATTTCTATTAATAAAATCAGAGATTAAAATAGTGACAACCTCTGTCGGCACGTCTATGAACCGGAGAAACTGAGTCCTCCACCACCTCAATCCTCCATCTCTCAATAGCAAGCTCACAAATAAAGGCACGCTCGGGAAGAACACAAAGTGCTCCAAAGAGACAAAGGGATGCAGACTCAAGTATATGCAAACTATGGCAACAATGGACTATAGTTTACTTGCTCTTCAATTCCTCCTCTTCAATGTATCCAAGGGGTTCCTTATATAGCACTTCAAAAGGGTAATGGAGATTCGAATCCGAGCGTTCTCAAGGCATTTGGAAGGCCAAGAGTCAAGTTATTCAGACTCATATGAGGAAAATTCCAAAAATGTTTGGACTCATGCACACATCCCGATGTACGCGGGTTTGAGGTCAAAAGTCGCGTGTACACGTGAGTATGGGATTAAAAGTCGTGTACAACAATAAACAAGGGTTTTTTAGGGATGATCTTGGAACATCAAAGGATAATATAAGTCCATGGAGTCTAAAGAGTCCGCCGAGGGACAAGGAAGGCCATCAACATGTGATCAACCAAGTGTGGTAAAATCAGCTAAAACAATACGGTTATTGATGGATAAGTCTAGAAGAATGTTATCTAGCAAAATACAAAAGATGGCTCTTTAAAGTGCACAAGGGATTAACCAGATAAAAAAAACTGACAAATTTTCACACTTGGCATAAATCTGCAACTTTATCTCTTTCACGCTGTGTTGTAATGGGAAGAATATAATCTAGACTAATGTATGCTTCTCTTATACATGGTTTAATTTTAAACTTTACAATTACAACTGTGTTCCTAAACCAACAAGCTAAAATAATATTACAAAGGTAATATCCAAAACCAGCCCTTAGTATAACATGTGCAATTTCTGAACTCTCTCGGAGTGAGAGAAAATACATATGTTCTTCCAACCTGTTCGGAGACTTTTAATTGCCAGTTGTGAGATGAATAGACTGCAACAATGTTGGTTATGGGTACAATTTTGAATTATAGTATCAGCGTATTGTTCTTCGTAAAACAGATCTCCAAAAATACTAAACATGAAAATATATGAATTTGGCTCGTTTTATCAATTATGGAATAAGTTTGATGTTATTACTCCAACAGTCCAAGGAGACTATTAAAAAGGATAATATAAAATTTTGGATTTTAGAAAAGTGTATGCAATTCAAAATAATTTAGGGTGGTGTTGTAACACCCATGTTCCTCCTTTCAACCTATTGCAGGACATTAACTAACAAATATGCCTGAGATGAGAAAACAAAATACAATGAAAGATGAAAACACAATATGCTGATAATAGATACCTTACTGGAATCGAATGGGAAAAGACACTGAAGCTTAATTGATAGCCATTTATAAAGGCTTGGAAATCTGTTGACCTTGAGGATCACAAATCCTGTGATGATGAGGGACCCAAACTTAACATACCATTGTTTGACAGCATAATGGTTACGTAGAAATTGGACTTGGAGCACAAACAGTAGAAAATCACGAGTTTGGTCCATAAGTTTAATGTGATCAAATTTACCCATGTGGGAAGATCAAGCACGAAGTGATTTCCTTCAATCAACTCGCCCTGTATTTGGCTTAAGTGGGTCATTCTTCCCAGATAAGACTTTTAGGATCAAAATTATTAGCCTCTCAATGTTAGGATGGGTTTGGAATCTAGATGTACTCCATTTGAGTCATTCTATATTTGCATATTTGTGTATAATGGTTTGAATTCTAATGGATGCACATGGTTGTTGACATTTGCATCAAAATATATATATATATATATATATAATGCTTCCAAAGCAAAAGCTTTTGAAAATTTCTCTTTTAGCTCTCGCTCCCAAGTATCCCATTCTAGAGAGGGTACATATTGCCATGATGTCCCTCTATAGACTATCTAAAGACGGTTCCACAATGTGCACACCAGAAAATCTCACAAATTGTTTTAGTGTACCATCATAGTGTAGCAGGGTTATCACCTCTTGGTTATTCTATTTGGCTTATATATTGACGTAGGACTATTTTCAGGTGGACTTAAGATTAAATTATGTCCATTTCCTTCTCAATACAATGATTATCCTCCAGTTTTCTTATGATGTGGAGCTACTCTCTTGATAGCTTGTAGGAGCAGGCTGCAGCTACTAATCCTTTTTCATTTTGAACTGTTTGGAAATCAAGAATCAAACCTGATATATCCAATATGGATTTCAATATTTGAAAGCTACAATCTTTGCATAACCAGCTTACTCTCCTGAAGATGGATGCAGGTTTTCCATTTGAAATGTACATAGAGGTTAAAAACTCTCACACAAGATTTCTCCATACAAATTCTGAAGCATAACCAACTTACTCTTCAATGATAGGAAATTGTGGGAGTTATCTCATATGCATGTTTGGGATTTTTTTCCTTTGTCCCTCCATGCAATTGTCTGTGTCCATTCATGAGGATTATGTTGTCATCTCTGCTGAAAAATGATGGTGCTTTTCCCTTAACTTTAGGATATTTAATATTTATTCTTGATTATCTAGCACAAGTGTCCATCCACAGTTATTTATGGCTCAAAGATTCACAGTTCTGTTTGATTTAGTCAATATCATCACAACTGGAAAGTCATGTTATGCAACATTATGAGAAATCAGTGAACGCCCATTCAATGTTATATTGGTTAAGTTCGGTAGTCTCACCATGATTCATGAGATATCTCTTTTAATATTGTTCTGTGTACACCGCATTAGAGGCATGGATGATGCATTATGGAGCGGCATATATCCTTATCAGGTGTTGTGCTCTTCCATGTCCCTTGTATCAGAGGGACACAAATAGTGTTGGTATGCAGAGGTGACTACCTTAATGGCCAATGTTGGCACTCGGTCTGAAAGCATCCTTCCTATTCATTTCTCCATTGATGTCCCTTGGTGGCCCCAAAGAAAACCAAGAAGTCAATTAGATTTTATATATCATGGCATTATGTAAATGCAACTGGATCCCTTCTAGCTGCCCACTTTCCACCAAAATGGACAACTATTTCTGGACATATGTCCAAATCTTAGATGGGTGAATTGCCCCTTCTGATTTACACAATGCCTCACTTACACTAAAGGCTAAGATGCCCTTTCTGTCAGTTAAGATACAACTCCAACCATCTTTTGATATACGTTGAGACATAAGACAATTTTAACTTTTGTTGTTCAATGTTCAGTCCACTATGATACATATCACACTTTTCTCAACTTGAGGATCTAAACCAGAATTTCCTTGCTCACATCATATGGGTAATCACTCTCTGTCTTTGCAGTCTATTGAAACTTGAGGATCCAATTTTTGGATCTAGATATTAACAAATTACTTCATTTCCACCTTGGGAGAATCCAGGGTGGAAGTGATTTTTTATCAGACTACAACAGCTTAGAGTATTGTCTGGCATTTTACCACCCATTGGTTGAACTCCACACCTTGTACACCTAATTAGAGGGGGAGACACCAAAGGAGCTTCTCATGCTAGATAAATTCCTAGGACAATGCACGATCAATGTTTTCCATCTTACTTTAGTTTGGATTGTGGATATACATTGCTTTTGATCTAGCTTTGGCTTCATCGTTGATTTGCAGACAATTAGAAGAGAAAGAGAGTGATTTGCCTACCATAAATCAACTACTGGTTTGATCACACACCTTGAGAATTTTGATGTCACTACACTTACTAGTTTCCAACTCTGCAATATGGGAATTTTTCTTTCGACGTTCTTGAGCTTGTGATTACTTTTTATCATATTGATATTATGAGTTCTTTGAGACTTGGTTTCTACAACAAATGTTGACTTCAATATTGTTTTATTCAATTAACTTTATTTATTAGATTTGTGTGTTATGATGATGATTAACGTCCTGATACCAACTTTGTTAGTTGGATGGGTATGTCCTATTATGTGTCTTGAGTGGAAGACCAACAAGATTTATCCCAACCTAATTTCACTAGGATGATCTCTTCGTTTTCTATCCTTGCATATACTCCAGCCATGGATACAACAGAGGGTAGTTGGTTGGGCGTGAGACATTTCTCCCTCTTTTGTTATATTGGGAAACAAACCAGTTTCACAAGATCACACGTGGCATACCCACTTGAGTTGGCTCTATTGTGGGACTAACTCGCAATCCAAATCGAGTAGTTAGCTGCCTATTACTAGATTTCCGCCTTTGGCCTTTGATGCCAAAAGAGCTCCTGCTTATCAGACCTGAGTTCCTGAAAGTATGCATGTGTGTTGTATAGTGGTCGGGCTTGATCATGTTGGTAAAGGAACCCACGTTCCTTTCTTTCCTTCTACACCCTGTCTTGCTTGTAGGTTAATGGGGTCAATTAAATCTGGGATATATGGAACCATGTGAAGGGATGTGGGGATAGAAACAAACACAATTAAAATGAAATGAAGGGAAATTCTTCTCCAAGAACAGTAGAAGATCTATCGCACGAGGGTTGAGATATGATAAGAGATCAGGGACTTATTCAATCATGCTCAAACCAACATCAAATGTTGGACTAGGGTTGATTTCGAGCCCACGGGGAAGATATGTGGAGGCCTCAACGGAACAAGGATTACTGGCCGAATCGAAGGAGAGAATGAATTAATTGCATTAACATAAAATTAATAAAGGGCTCACATGAAATTCTTACCAGGAAATCAGAGCACAAGTCGAGTAGTGTCAATTGGAGCCCACAACTTAACCTGGAAACTCTCTTCAACAATGGGGAATTTCCCACCATCAATATCCTCAACAGACCAGCTGATCATCAATCTCCTTCACCATTGATGATTTTCCAAAGCTTCAGCTGTAGCAAACAATGAAACTGGGACACTTATGGAGGGGAAGGAAATCAACTTTTGAAAAGGATATTTATTAAACGAGACATTCCTTAGATAAAGAAAATGAAAGCACTTACCATGAGTTTTGCATGACTAGGGAAAGGAAATCAACTTTTACAAAGGATATTTATTAAACGGGTGGAAGAAATTCCTTAGCTAGATCTTCTGCCCTTAAACTAAGAAAAAAATCCCTTTTTCTATTTGAACATGAATTGATTGGCAAATTTATATGCCTTTAACCTAGACAAAAAGTTATAAATCTTGGGTAATAAAGAAAGTCACCCAAAATTCATGGTAAAGTGCTTGTATATATTTTTATTTTATTTTTTCGGAGAGAGGACAAATGCAACTTTGGTATTTCATTTTGGACCCTATTTCAAGGGCAACATGGCAATTTTCTTATTTCTTTGGATTTCTAATTTCAACGCATACAAAGAATTTACTCAGTCCTATTGTGGGTTAGGTTATTGCATCTTCTTTTGATATTGTGGGATAATATCTCTCACAGAAAATGGGAACAAGCTAGATTGACTTATTGATTGGGAAGAGCCAAAATCAAAGCTATAGTCTTATGCATGAAAATGTTTGTAGGTTTACCTAGAGAAGGGTCTCCCAAATAATCCCTAGATACGAGCAATTTCCTTTTAAGTGTAATGCATGCCATGTTTATGGGAATTTTTTTTAAAGTGTAAGAAAAATAAAGAAGATCAACCTCCTCCAAATTAGTAGTTAATGAATATATATGTTGAGTTCAAGCAATCTCGTAGGGACATAAATTCTTAACACAAGGGTACCCAATAATCAAAGTAACCCCAAGAGGGGATTTTTAAAACAAATAATAACAAACTGAAGCGATTATTCCATAGATAAGAAATATTATTAATTCACATTCATGTAATTGTTATCTAGTCGTATTTTTTACCCCTAGACTAAATTAGTAGTTTATGTTAGTCATTCTTAGTTGTGATCACTTAAAATTGTTCAAATTTGGTAGTATTTAACTTAAAAAAGCTACCAGGACTAACGTTTTTGGTCGGATAGTCACTAATTACCTATTGTGACTAAAGTTTTTTGGTCACGCAGTCACTAATTACCCATTTTTTACTAGTAGACGCACCATCAAACCATCCTGCAGGTTTACCATTTACAAGACTAGGTGAATTCAATCTCCCAATCTTTGGAGACTTGGACACCTATAACTCTACAAAGGAAGCCATAATCCTTTGATATACAAATCTCATTGAAGCCTTCTTTGGGTCAAAGATGATTGCGTTCTTGTGAAGCCATATTTGCCAACAAAATATGCCAAGAAGAATCTTATATGAGACCCCTTTCTAGGGGATCTCTAAATCCATTTGTAGTGTTAAAATTTTGTAAATTGTAACATTGTAGATGGATTCAGAGACATGATCTATGATCATGTAAATCGTGTCACTCGATGACAGTGGTAAAAAATTGTAATTCATTGTCAAAATTACAATTTTTGACCATTGTCGTCGAGTGACACAAATTACATGATCAATCATGTCTCTGAATCCATCTACAATGTTACAATTTATTAAATTTTAACATTGCAGATGGATTCAGAGTCCCCCCAAATTGTACAAATTCATTGTCAAAATTGTAATTTTCCATTGTCAAAGTAAGACAACTAAAAATGACCAAATAAATGACCAATTGTTATGTGGTCATTTTTAGTTTGGTTTTTATCCAATGACCAAATTGGTTATTTATCTCGGTCATTTTTAGTTTAGTTCTTATCCCGTGACCAGATTGGTCATTTATCTTGGTCATTTTTAGTTATCTTACTTAATTTTTTTAAATTTTGGTCATTTATCCCTTGAAAAAACTGTGGTGACCAAAGTTTTTGGTCGCCTCGTCACTTATCTTTTGTTTTGTACTAGTGAGGGGAAGATGGGGATAGAAACTCGGTTGCATTTAGAGCCCTTGGATGAATTGGATTCACTAGCTTAGGTGATGAAACTAAATGCATTAATCAATTACATCCTAAGCAAAATAAAATTGTACATGTAAAAATATCAAGGAAAGAAATTTAAATTGTTAATTACATTGAAGTTTAAATCGATGTTTAAACACTAATTAATGAATTAACATGAAAAGAGTGTTAGTTATGAAAATGAACAAGATTGACTAATGAAATAAACTAAAGAAATTAGTTATAGAAGATTTTAAAATGTAAAGTAAACGACACTATAAAATAATTATTTGTAAAAGTACACCTAAGGCATTAGTTGATAAAAGAAATAATAATTAAAAATTTTCGGATGTACATGTTAAATTATTTAGATGCTTTATGTGTGTGGAATTAGCACATCAATTAAGTTCAAATTTGTATGTATTAAATGCAAATAATTTCACTAATTATGTGCATAAAAATATTAATATTTTTGTCAAAGTAAAAACTTTATGCTTTTAGCATTTTATAAAAAACGAAACTTTTAAACTTAAAGATTTGCATTAAACTAATGAGAACATAAAATTGAGTGCAACAACTAGTTTATTTTGCAAAAAGTCTCATAAAAAAGCTTAATGCTTCAAAGATGAAAGTTCGTCATTAATGTACAAGTTCTAAAAAAAAATGTACAATTCTAATTATTTATAAATTGTACAAAATTCGTAATGACAGAAAAAATTTAAAAAGCATAGTCGAATGATTTAAAGAAACTGGAGAAAGGACATAGGTATGCCCAAAAGAGTTTTTTTATTAAATATTGGAGGTTGGCAGTAATTAATTTATACAATAGACTATGATCGGTTTTTTACCTTTGAGAACAAGAGGTTTACGAGACCCTATGTCACTCTTAACATCTCAGGTTCACCCGGGTGAAACCTAGACAGTGGGAGTACTCCTTGCTCATATTGTCATGAAGGTAACCTGCACACATGAAGACATTAGTATTAAAATATAGGAAAGTTTGAAAACTTGAAGGAAAACAAAACATATCTTTGATGAAAGGACACTCTACCTTCACCCTAATGGATGAATTTGTAGGTAGTCTTACCTACCACCGCCACACTATCAGGTTCTTGAACAACTAAGTATGGAAGGGAAAAGAAAAATAACTTGAAACCTAGCAGTACCTAATCCTTATTTCCAGTGTGAGTGATTCCTTTATGCGTATGCCTTCGTCTTGCATTTAAATAGGTGAATAAGGAAGGCTAGACATTTCAACTTCTTGGGAGATTTGGCGTTTTCAATGGAATTTGGTGATTCATGGGCATCTAAACAAGGTGAACCGCATGAAATTGATGTTCACCTTCAAACACAAAAATGAAACATTTGAGCTTTCATGTCTTCACATTATTTTTCAACACTGTACATAATTTTTCAAAGGAGGGTTATGACGACGTGTTTCTTTTGTTTCTTTTGAAACACGAAGTTGAGTGATTAAATCCTTCATTCTGATTCAAAAATAAACATAAGGAAACCACCATTTATATGCCTTAGATAGACTTGGTCCCATAGCCAAATTCAAATGGAAAAAAGAGAAGAAAGACTAATCTTTGTCATCTTGCTACCTTATCCAAAAGTCCAAAGGCCATTCAACCAATTGTCAAATTGAGATTTATTTTGATAAATTACCTCTAAATTCATATGCTCCAATGTCTAAAATAAATTTTCTTCCTAGAGTCAACAAAATATGTCATGTTGTCACAACATTCAATTATATTCGGTTTCATCCTTTACCCTATCCCAATAATGTCGCCAACAAGAATTATGTTGAGGGGTGGTGGTTCAAGCACATACATATCCTTGGAGAATAGAGTAACTATGGTCCCCAAAATTTCTTCTTGCACGGTACTATGGCTAATGGAATATTTTGGGTGAGATTCTAGTTAACTTGGTCAGGAGAGAACCCATAGCCTACTTGGTATAGAAGTGTTGTTGAAAATGTAACTTCGGAAGATATTCTATTGTATATTATTATGGTATTTTTTTTTACCTCTGTCAAAGATGTTTTTCCTCCATTCAAGGATGTCATTATTGTATTTGGCCATGCCACAATATCGAGGTAAAAAATTCATTGTAAGTTGGGGCAATAGTCCCCAAAAGAAATATTGTAAAATGTATTTTGATTCTCCCAAGAGACAAGCTGACCCTGTTAGGTTAGGAAGTCGACCCCACTTAGGATTTAGGTCAGCCACTTGAAGAATATAAATAGGGAGGCACCCTCCCTCATTTTTACATACACTCAATCACTCAAGTTCGCTAAAGGGAGAGAGAGAGAGAGAGAGAGAGAGAGAGAGAGAGAGAGAGAGAAGTGCGCCAGTGTGAGGAGAAGAAGAAGTTTCCTAAGATATATTTTCTCTAGGTATTATATCTTCGTACATTGTAGATAGTGACGAAACTATTTTGAAGAATTTTGCGGGGTTTTCTCCTTTATGGTTTCCTCGAGGAAAATATATTTTTTCTTTTGTATTGATGCGCTTGTCTACCTTTCAGTTTAAAGATCTAGCTTAATTGAATTAAAGTGCAAACTCTAACATGGTATCATAGCCACTCTGAAAGAAGGCATTGTGTAGCTGCGGAAACTAGGGTTTCCAAGTTATAGCAATTCTCTCCATGAATTTTCCCGAAAAGAGGATAGAGGTAACTCGCCTTAAGGAGGTGCATATTTTGGTGGAGGAAGATTCCATATCAAAGAAGTTTCAGTTTTGACCTAATCACTCATGTTGGAGGAAACTAGGGCATCAAGTTTTTGGAGGTTCCCTCTGCATAATTTGATAAAAGACCTCATTGGACAACTCGCCTCAACGAAGAAAATATCTCTATCCATACATGATTCCAAAATTCCAAGTTTGAAAAACTAGGGTTTCTCTATGGAACCCTAGGTCATCTAGGTTCAGAATCAGCTTGGGCATCTCAAATTGGTAAGATCTACTTCCCTACTATTTCCATTTGAGGTTCTCATATCAAGATGATAAATTACACCAAATATGAGGATAAACTTAAGGGAGCATATAACTTCTGAGCATGGAAGTATATGATCTCTCTTATCATTGAAGAAAATGACCTAGACAAATATGTCAATGAGGAGGTTCCAAAATTAGAGGGAGAAGAGGCAAAGGAAAATCACAAGAAGAATATGATAAGAGCTAAAAGGATCATTGCAGACTCTATCAAGGATAACCTCATCCCCTAGGTATCATCTCTAAAGACTCATAAGAAGATGTTCAATGCTTTGACCAAGCTGTTTGAAGGAAAGAACATCAACTAGAAAATGACCTTGAGAAATCAACTAAAGAATGTGAATATCCAACATTCAGAAACTATTCAGTCCTACTTCATAAGGGTTTCTCATATTAAGGAGAAATTAGAGACTATTGAAGAAAATATTGAAGAAGGTGAAATTGTGATGACTACCCTGAATCGACTTCTAAGGTCATGGGATTCATTCATTCAAGGAATACATTCCAGGAATAAACTAATCAAGTTTAGCAGACTATGGGAGGAATGCACTCAAGAAGAAGCTCGATTAGTATCAAGAGAAGTGAATATGGGAGCAAGTGACAATCAAGCTCTCATAGCTTAGAAAAAGAAGAATGGAGGAAAGAGGGAGGATCACTCTCACATAAGGTCCAATAAATTCCACAAGAATATTAGACCTAGAAGGGATTACACAAATATTAGATGCTTCACAATTGATGAGAAAGGCCACTTCTCAAGAGATTGTCCCAGAAACAAAGAATCCTCCAAAGAAATAAAAAAGAAGAGGCATCATGCACATATTGCAGAAGATGATGAACCCCCAAGCAAGAGTACAGGAGAAGAATCATCAAGTGATGAAGAGCATGTTATGATATCATCTCTTACAGGCACCATTACCCATGAAATCAATTCTTGGCTAGTGGACAGTAAAGCTTCCAAGCATATGACATGATACAAATAATCCTTCATCAACCTATCGAAACATGAGTCACCTCACAAGGTGAAACTGAGAGATGATACCAATATCACATAAAAGGGAGTGGATAAGCCTCTTACAAATTAGACGATGGTAAGTCAATGAAGATGTAAGATGTTCTCTATGTACTAGGTTTGAATAAAAACCTACTCTCCATCTCATATTTAGATGCTAAAGGATTTTGTGTTGCATTCGTTGATGGCCAAGTACTCATGTGGCTAAGAGGAAAAACAAAAGATGATGCAACAATAATTGGAGAGCAAGAGGGAGTTCTGTACAAGTTGAAAGGACAACCTGGACAAGCCTTGGTTCATGACTTCATAGAACGAAATGAACAATGGCATCGAAGGCTTGCACACGTACACTATAGGTCTCTAGCTATTGCAATCAAATAAGTATTAGGACTTTCTGAATTCCAAGCTAAACATGAAGGCACTTGCAAGGGATGTGCACAAGGGAATAATGTAAAGAAACTATTTCCAAGCAGTGAGAGCAAGCTGAAAGAAGTATTGGAAATAATTCACTTAGATGTATGTGGCCCCATGTCATTCAACACATTAAGTGGGTATGCATACTATGTTTCTTTCATAGATGACTATTCTCGTAAATCTTGGATTTACTTATTGAAAGGGAAAGATGAAGTCTTCGGTGAATTCAAGGAATTCAAAGCTTTGGTAGAGAATCACAACGAAAAGAAGATCAATACCTTACGATCAAATAATGGTGTCAAATTCACTTTAGATGAGTCCAAATACCTATTTAGAGAATCCAGGATTGAGAGGGAGATGAACACTCCCTACAATCCGCATCAAAATGGCATTGCAGAAAGGAAGAACATAACAATAATGGAAGAAACAAAGGCAATGCTTCATGACCAAGATATTCCCTTGCAACTATGGGAAGAAGCAGCAAGAACAACTGTGTATGTACAAAATAGAACACCTCACCATGTTCCGAATAGAAGACTCCAAAAGAATTTTTCTCATGAAAGAAACCAGAAGTCAACCATCTTAGAATATTTGGATACCCTGTGTACATAGATGTCCCCAAGGAGAGGAGGGAAAATATAGAACCCTTAAGAAATAAGTGAATATTTGTGGGATGCAATGATGGATCAAAAGCATACCGAATTTACTTCCCATGATTCAAGAAGATTGAGACCAGACGAGATGCAACTTTCGATAAAGTCTCAGCTTACAACAAGTCAAAGCAATTCCACATTGAAGATGTGGAAAAGCCCGAGGTTCCTAGAACCAGAGATACAGTTATGGAAGAATTGACTTAATAAAACCATGAAGATCATGACTTGACGGAACCACATACACATGTAGATCCACCTCATGAAAAGAAGTCCTACAAAATAAGACCAACATGGGCACATGAAGCTATTCAATATGTAGAGAGGTATGGATTTCTAGATGGTGCACTCAGAGAAATCAAAAGACCAAGGCCATACTCCAGCTACGTATCCCTACTATGCGACATCATCAATAATGAACCTTACAACTATGAAGAAGCTGTTGAAAAGAAGGAATGGAAGGAGGCCATGATCGAAGAATACCAGTCGATCATGAAGAATGATGTCTGGGAGATAGTTCCAAGACCAGAAGGGAAGTCCGTAGTGTCTTCCAAATGGATCTACAAGATCAAGCATGCCGTAGATGAAAACATTGAAAAATACAAGGAAATATTTGTGGCACATGGTTTCTCCAGAAACAAGGCATCGATTATGAGGAGACATTTGCACCAATTGCAAGAAACCATTACATCAGATTAGTACTAGACTTAGAAGTAGTAATGAAATGGAGGATACACCAAATGGACGTCAAGACAACCTTCTTGAATGGTCTAGTTAAAGAGGAGGTGTATGTGGAGCAACCACTAGGATTCGAGACACATGAAAAAGAGACTCATGTGTGCAAGTTAAAGAAGGAATTGTACAGATTGAAGCAGGCACCCAGGACATGGTATGGCTGAATGGATAACTTTCAGATGAGCGTAGTAGTTACCAAGAGTAAAGCATATTCCAACCTCTACTTCAAAGTTGAGGGTGGAATACCAATTATACTTCTACTGTATGTAGATGACCTGTTGCTCACAGGAGAAGCTGAGCTCATTGCATATACAAAGATAAGGCTTTCCATAGAGTTCGAGATTAAGGGCTTGGGGACGATGCACTACCTCTTAGGGCTAGAGGTGTGGTAGAATTTAGATGGAATACTTCTTGGACAAGGAAAGTATGCAATAGAGATTACGAAGAGAATCAGAATGATGGACTGCAAGGCTATCACCACACCTATGGAATCAAACTTGAAGTTGTTAAGTGATGCTTCATCTGAGACAATTTATTCCACGATGTATAGGCAAATTATTGGTTCGTTGATATACGTGATGAACACAAGACCAAACATATGCTTTGCTGTGAACACATTGAGCCAGTTTCTGATAGATCCAAGATGTGTTCACCTGGTTGCTGCAAAGAACATATTGAGGCACCTGAAGGGTACAATCGAGTATGGGATTAGATATGCAACGAATCAAAATATTAACCTACATGGTTATTTTGATTCAAATTGGGTAGGAAATGCCACAGATAGAAAGAGCACTTCAGGATGCTGCTTCAGGTTAGGATCCAGGGTGATCTCTTGGTTTAGTAGGAAGCAGTTAAGTGTGGTAATGAGTACATCCGAAGAAAATTACATTGCAGATCGTTCATCTAGTTGTGCGGCAGTATGGATTCAAAAGCTGTTGTCATATTTGTTTGATCTCGAGTTAGAGGCGACTTGTATCCTCTGTGAAAACCAAAAATCTGTGAAGTTGTCTGAGAAACTGGTATTCCATGAAAAGTCGAAGCACATTAAGATCAAGTATCACTATATCCGGGATATGGTATAGAGAGGATCATTGAAGCTCCAGTATGTGGCAAAGGACAAGCAAACGACTGATGTTTTGACCAAGCCTTTGGCGAGAGTGAAGTTTGAGTAATTCAGGGGAAAGCTTAGAGTTGTGTATATCGGTGTCCATAATGAGAAGAAATCCCTAGATGGGATATAGGCCTGCATTCAGTATGAAATAAGAAAGAAGCTACAGATTTTCACATTTAGTATGAAACAAAATTGACCCTACGAGGGCATTTAGTTTGAAACAGGACTGACACCGTAAAGTTCCCTATGCAGTATGAAACAAGACTGGCCCTGCGAAGTCATCCAATATGAAACAGGACAGGCACTTCAGAGTTCTGCATTCAGTATGAAACAAGACTGACCCTGCGAAGGAAACTAGTATGAAACATGACTGGTACTACAAAATTTTGCATTCAGTATGAAACATGACTGACTTTGTGAAGGCATCCAATATGAAACAAGACTGGAATTGCAGAGTTCCGCATTGAGTATGAAATAGGACTAACCCTGTGAAGGTACATGTAGCATGAAAAAGGGATGCCATTGTACGGATATGTTTGATGAAGTCCTAGATGGGATCTAGGCCTACATCCAACATGAAACAGGGTTGGCTATGTAAAAACTTTTGAGGAGGGATAACTTTGAAAGATGTCACTAGTCAATGGTATAAATGATGAGAATTGATGCAATAGTGATGATGAACCAAATATGATGATGCAGTGATAATGGTCCAACGATGATGTCCAGAGGCTGTGTCCAGTTGTGGCGATGACTGGGTCGAAAGAATACCTTCCTAGTTAAGAGGGAGTGTTGTTGAAAATGTGAATTCAGAAGACATTCTATTGTATATTATTATTGTATTTTATTGTAACTCCGTTGGAGATGTTTTTCCTCCATTCGAGGACGTCATTATTGTATTTGGTCATGCCATTATATCGAGGTAAAACCTCCATTGTAAGTCGGGGAAATAGTTCCTAGAACAAATATTGTAAAATGTATTTTGAGTCTCCCAAGAGACAAGTTGACCCCACTTAGGTTTTAGGTAAAACGCTTAAAGAATATAAATAGGGAGGAACCCTCCCTCATTTGGACATACACTCACTCACTCAAGTTTGCTAGAGAGAGAGAGAGAGAGAGAGAGAGAGAGAAGAAGCTATTGAAGATAACTTTTCTGTGGGTATTCTATCTTAGTTTGACATTGTACTTAGTGATGGAACTATTCTGAAGAAGTTTGCGGGGTTTTCTCCTTTATGGTTTCCCCAAGGAAAATCTTTGTGTTCTTATGTATTGATGCTCTTGTATATCTTTCAGTTTAAAGATATAACTTAATTGAATTAAAGTGCAAGCTCTAACAAGGAGAAGGGATATTCTATGGCATGTATGTGGTCTTGCCATCCCACAACCATCCGAATAATCCTTATAAAAGAACGGCGTCGAGCATTACACAAGTGCTAGTTTCAACTGATACACTCTTCTCGGTCTATTGATCCAGATGTAGCCAACCAACATGATTTCCAAACTTTACAGAACATAATACATCTAGAGAATGCATTCAATTGCGTCATTGTTTGATTGTGTGTTGTGCCTTCATTGTCATTGTTCTTGAATGCCTGGAAGTCTCTCTATATGTTTCTTTTTGTTGGTAGAGTGATACATTTTCCTGGCATGTAGAGTATTTTTGGGTCTCATAAATGTCATTTTTTCACATCCTCTCTTCCCTATTTTTAATTTTATTTACATGCACATAACACTGTATTAATCATTTTTAATGCATATTTGCAAGATTCTAGTTTAAAATGGTCTCCATTACATTTATTAGTCTCTCATTCAATTTTGATTAACATTTAGAAGAATTGGCGTATTTTGTGCTTGCTTATGAATAGTGACTCAATGTGGAAACTATTTAGATCTATGTTTTGCAGATGTGGAAATCGACCACCAACTATGAAGTCACATTGAAAAATATATCAAAGAGGAACTCTGGGTTTATTTGCAAATGAGAATTATTGTAAAACCCATTTGTATAAATTTATTATTTTACATGTTTCTCATTTTCCAAATTATGATTTTAAATTAAAGGTGGCAAATGATGGTGGATATGAGTATATATTTGGCTTATCCAAAAAGATTTGAAGATCTCCATCAAATATGTGATGGATCTAAGAAGTCAAAATCTATTAGGAGATATTTGGGATGAACTTTGACTATTTTATTATAGTCTCTATCCCCAAAATCGAATTTGAATTCAAAGGCATCCTAAATAGCATGGGTGTTAGCAAAGATCTTGGGATTAGCTTTGAATTGGTTTTGAGATCTAAATTATTAGCAATTTGTTGATGATATTTTGGATCTTCATTTATTATTTGCTATGGAAAATTTATGTATAAATAAGAGCTCCTTCTCCATTCTATGGAATGATTCTTAGAGCAATTATCCAATTCATGATTGAATAGATTACTTTTCTGAAGATCTTGTGTTCATGTAGATTGCAATTCTATCATTTTCCACGTAGATTGCAATTCTATTATTTTCCATGCAGTTATGATGTTGTAGATTTTAGTTTGATGTTCTCTTCTTGGGAGAAAGAGCTCACTCCATGAGATTAGAGCATTATGGAAAGCAATATTATTTTGTTTATATTGTGTGTTTTAATTTATATTCACAAGTGTGATCTGTTTAGTTATGCACGTGTGATTTAATGGCTTTTAATTATTTTTATGTGTGTTTCTTTGTTTCTACAAAATGATTTTAAACACATAATTTTACTCTTGCAAGATAAGTTAGTTTTTTCTACTCCTGCAAATAAATTAATGTACATGAGCTTAGGTTTTCATAGTGATGGTTTTGTGTTTAAAGACTAAAGATAACTGTTATATGATTAAGCTAATTGTTCCTTTTCAATTTCACAAGTTTGTTCAATTTTATGCAAAGAGTAGTGAGTTACACATATATCTTTCATAAAAACCTAGGAATTTGAACCCGTATTAATCTTGGGCATATTAGAGTTTATTCCTTGAGCCATGATTAAGTGATATGTCCTTGAATGCTTAGATTGCTAATTCTCACAATCAATTGAAATCAAAGGTTTAAGTTTGAGTTAACTTGGAATGAATAGGGATTGAAGATGGATTGGTATGATTGTTCCTCATAATCAATTTATTACAAAGACCCATGATTTAATTCTATGTAGAGAGATTAAGATTTGAGATTGGTGATATGACTTACTATAGGCAATTTGTCTTTGAATTTGGTAGAGTAAGTTTCCTTTATTACAGTTAATATTTCAAAAACCATATTAGATTAAGCTTTGACACATCCATAGACATTACAAACAACCTTTAAATGAAAAGACTCACCATGTTGACAATTATTTGTTTCATAGATTTGATGCTCTAAAAAGGACAATTAATTTCACCAACAAGTATGCCGGCTTGCTAACTGTGAGCATTCTCCACAAACACTACCTGGTTGTCATCAATCTCTACAAACACTACTTGGTTGGCTCATTGTGGAATGAAACGAGGAATCAGTTCCACTTGGAGTTAGCTAAACTTTAGACAATTTACAAACACTACTTGGTTAACTAAACGAGGAATAAGTTTCATGTGGAGTTAGCTAAACTTTAGACAATTTGCACCTTGTGAATTTTGAAATTGAGATTTTGATTGTTCAAATTGCAATTTTAATTATAGAAATAGATTTAGTGCCCTCAATTACGTGAGAAGACCCAATCATACAATTCCAACAATCCAAAACTGTTTTTTCAACAACTCCCTGGATTTTGCCAAAAAATAAAATAAAAAATAATGTTAGGATATTTAATGCACATAGTCTAAAATTTAGCTTACACCCTTCCACGCCAATCGCTTAGGGTTTCAGGTCAGATTTCGTGCCTAACATGGATGCCTTGTGTGTCCGTTTTCTCTGCCACTTCCTTCCACGCTGCCACTGTATTATTCCCTCACCAGCCTGCGTGGACGATAGTGTTCTCAACCTTTGTGATATCGGCCTCTCTATGGTTGCCAGTTCCGTTATACTCCTGCCTTCACGCCAATGGTTACCCGCTAGCGGTCTACGTGGCTTCCTTCTGTGTGTAGTTCGCTAGCAGCAGTCTACGGCTTAGATCTGTTTCTCTGTCATGGACGCACCGCGTTATATTCTGCTCTATGCATTATCGTTATATTCTGCTCTATGCATTATTGTTTCCATGCTTGTGCCCAGTCCGCCATGTGTGACGTGTATGGGTCAGTGTGTCGCGTTTTCCCTACAGGTGCCTACTGCAAGGAATCCGAATGTAATGCCTTCTCCCTTCATTCTACCGCGTCTAGGTCTAGGGTTAGTTTCTTGGCTTTGTCTTGCCGTCATCCTTCCTTCTAGCTGAGAATAAGACCAAAGTGCAGAGTGTAGTTCTTTATGTGCATTATTAGTCAATCCTACACTCTCAACAAAGGTTTTCGATGCCTACTATAGATCTTGCAATCTCTACAATTTTCTAAAGACGAGCAAGATTTGAAGGGCACATAAGACTCTTTTATTCTTGGAGGATTTTGAGTATTCCCCTTTACCCGGATCAGACTCAAACTTTATGTTGAATGAGAGTAGATAAAATCTTCTCAATAGTAGGCGTTATAGGATCCTTGAGAAGTAAGAGAATTTTGTAGAATATAAGAGCAAAATATTTAAATGTTGGAGAAAGATTATTCGAAACAAAATTTCCAAGCTAGGGATTTATTATGGTTTTTTTACTACTTCAATAATGTTAACCTCAAGGCTTTCAAACTTTGCAATATATTTCTCAATTTTGTCAAAGTCACTCATATTGAGATTGAAGAGTTCAATTTCAAGTTGGTTGTGTTGCCCCTCACATTGTACAAGGACTTATCCACGGTGTAAAGATGTTAATGATCTAGATGAAGCTCAATGTATGGCTTGTCTATGACAATTATGTAAACTATGTCATTTGTATCAAGCTATCTATAATGTAATGCAATGCAATTATGTAATTGAGATGCATCTTGTATATGTAAAGGCCCAATTATAACACATACTCAACTCCCCTATGATGGTTGAACAAATGAAATGTCTCTTGAGTTTTTGTTTTTTTTGAGGATTATTTACATCTTCACAATTATAAATCTTCCAAGGTTTTCCACTAAAAAATCGTCCAAGTTGAGGACATTTCCTAAGTTCAACTTGCCATATATTAGAGCACCTGGGACCTCTGAGTCAATGTAATGTAAACATCTCATGTGTATGATGACCATGGACACTTATGTAATGTCAAGTTAGAGTCTAGAGTCTTAAGAGTCCCTCTTGGACAGGGTTGCATTATAATTATAATATCCTAGTGGTTAGAAAACAATTTAGAGGGCCATGACATGGATTCCCTAAGTCGTAATGCATCCACCAAATCCATCCTCCTAGACTAGCACCTCCCTTCCTTTTGTTTCTATCATTACCCTTGGATCCTCTTAGACCCATTTCAACCCTTAAATTCCCAATGCCCTCTCTAATCATCCAAAATCACTCCAAAATGTCCCTCCTAAATCCCACATGTGCAAGTTGTACCCTTTATTCCATCACATGCCATGGATCTCTTTCCTTACTTTAACCTTGGTTTAGACCTTGTTTGACTTGTTTGGACTTTCACCTAGATTTTGGGAGGTGGTTGGAAGCCTTAGAAGCCTCCTTCATACAGCATGTGCCAAGAAGAAGCTATAACCTTCCTCTAAATTAACGACAAATTGCCCCCCTCTCTTTGACCTTTTGTCCCTTCCTAAGCAAATTGTTTGGCCTCCTTGAGATAATGCCGACTCCTTTTGGCCCCTTTCAACCACCATGAGGTATTTTTATTATTAGTTTGTCATGTCAAGAGGGATTTGTTAGGGTTTTGAGTCTTTTAGTTAGGGTTTTGACTATACGAGGAAAACTCCTCTCTCATTTTCTTTGTTGGTTGTTAGTGCTACAAGAGAGTTATCTCTGTAGAAGACATCATTTTGTAATAAAAAAATTCTTTGTCTTTGGAGGTCATACCTTGAAGCTTGTCATGATTCATGGTATTTTCTTGTTCATCGTCTTGTATTGGAGGTAACATTATGCTAGCATTGTTTTCTATTTCTTTTAAGCTTCTTTAGGGAAATATTCTCAAAAGGGATTGGATCTATGGTAAGGTTTTATTCTAGATTCAATCTAAGTTTTTACAAAGAGGTTGGATTTTCATTGTAGAGTCCTTAATTCGAATGTTACAATTCTAACCTCTTCTAGTGTAGGGTTTCACTCAAGTAATAAGTAGAGAATTTTGCATTTTGTAGCTTCTAATATATCTATGGAGGGTTGGAAGCCCACAACACTTATTCTTCTGATGTTTGTGGAACAAGTCCATTGGAGAATTTATTAGTTGACTCCATAACCCCCAAAAAAATGTAAGTCACTTGTCTCTCTTATTTCTCTTGCAACTCTCCATAATATTCCTTTTTTTTGTCTTATTTAGTGAAATATAATCCTAAGAGAAAAATCCAAAAATATTTTGGATTTCACATGGATCTATTGATTAATCTTGAATATCATAAATATGTGTTTATTTCTAAATTATCTCTTCATAGAAAAATTATGAAAATCCATAAATTTGTTGATTGTTCCTTGTTTAGATAAATTTTAGGTTGGAAATTTAATATAAAATAAAAATCTAGAAATTATTGTTATTATTTGATTTCTATATATATATATATATATATATATATATTTCATTGAATATATTTAGATTCAAAATTTTGGTATTTGTCTCATGATTAGAAAAGTTTACTAGTCTTTTTTAAGGTATTATTGTGATTTCTGCAATCTGGAACTTTCCTAAAATATAGGAAAATTCTAGATTTAGTAATTCTAGAACAATCATAGTTTTATTTAAAATTTGGAGGAATTACTTTGCTGTAAATATATAACTCATAATTTGCATCAACTAGTTGGAATTTTTTTAGAAGTCCAAATCTTATTTTTAGTATTATTCCTAGCCCATTTAATTCTGAATTTTATGTATTTTATTGTTTTTAGTAGTTTCCATAAACAGTTTTATTTATCTTTGTTAAAGAAATTAATCATAATATGTGAGGGAGTAATTTCCAGTGGTTATAACCACTCAACCATTCTTGCCCCAATCACTAAAATTAATAATTTAAGTGTTATTGACTTTGTCTTAGCATTTGGATTTACGTAACATAAGTGGTTAATTCTAGTTCTTCTAAGTCAATGGTTATTGTGTGATCCATCGGACCTCAACTTGAGTGCATTAAAAGTTCATGTAAAGAATGCGTTTTCCAGTTTGCTTAATTCATGAACCAGCATTAACATAAATTAAATGCTTAAAACAGAAATGAAAAGAAAAACTGATAAACAGACGTGGGAAAAACAAACACAGAATCAGAGAGCCACAAAACAGAAGTTGATAACGGAGTTCACCCCCTCCACTGGGCTACGTCTCCGGGTCCCTCTCCAATGGGTACCGATCCAATTAATCTCTTTAAGATGGTACAAAATGGTTATGGAATCAACTTCAGCAACTGTAAACAGAATGTTGTACAAAGTCTTCAAGACCTCTCTTCTAGAAAATTACAATTAGCCTTCGAAAGGCAAAGAAAGCTAAATTATAACAGAGAATGTCAACTTCAAAAGAACAGCGTCTGAGCACTTCGCAGCAACTCCCCAAGTTTCTCATAACAGAAAAACGAAGCTCTGCCTCTACAAAATCAAATGCAGCAGCTATACAAACAGAATACTGGACAAAAATTCCTCAAGACCCCTCTTTGGAAATTACAATCTGGTCTTCAAAAGCAAATAAGCCAAATTATAACAGAGTATGGTCGAATTCTACCTACAAACAACAATTTGGATAAATTACAGCTAAAATCTCGCAAGCTTCTCCTAACAGAAAAACGATGCCTCTGCAAAATCAAATGCAGCAGCTGTACAAACAGAATGCTGGACAGAAAGTCCTCAAGACCCCTCTCTGGAAATTACAATCTGGTCTTCAAAAGCAAATAAGCCAAATTATAACAGAGAATGGTCGACTTCTGCCTACAAACATCAATATGGATAAATTACAGCTGAACTCTCGCAAGCTTCCTCTAACAGAAAAGCGATGCCTCTGCAAAAATCAAATGCAGCAGCTGTACAAACAGACTGCTAGACAGAAATTCCTCAAGACCCCTCTCTGGAAATTACAATCTGGTCTTCAAAATAAAATAAGCCAAATTATAACAGAGTATGGTCGACTTCTGCCTACAAACAACAATCTAGATAAATTACAGTTGAACTCTCGCAAGCTTCTCCTAACAGAAAAAGCGATGCTCCCAATGTGGCCAGAAACGCGTTTATATAAGCATTCAGTCCTAGGGTAAGTAACGGTTCGACAGCTGTTATCATCATAGCTATTATATTTTTCATTATCGTTACAATCATATGCTAAAACCGAACCATGCAGTCCCACCAAAGCGCTGCACAAGCGTTATGTTGCCACGACATTCCATATCCCCGAACCGTTGCAACCAACTCCACGCACATGTGACGATTCACAACACATTGCAATGACTTGCAACTGGGCTATGCCACATAACGTAACCGTTTGATGCCACCACCAACTCCACAAAAGTCGCAGCATGTGAGGTCTTCGCCACATATCCGATCCGTTGTCGCAGCATACAAATGTCGCAGCATGTGAGGTCTTTGCCACATACCCGATCCGTTGTCGCAGCATGTGAGGTCTTCGCCACATACCCGATCCACTGTCGTAGCATGTGAGTAACCTCCACGAACCATTCAATGTTCAACTTGACGGTGCGCAAACTGCGCGGCCCATACTACAACTGCGCTGCGCAGCTCCTGTGATAACTGTGCACCATGCTATGACTACGTGGGTTGTGCATATAATGTTTAGCATGAGTTAAAACCATAGATTAATAACCTTGTACCATATTGGATCAGTGTAATTTTAGAAGATGAATAATCCACCGGATCATTCCTCCCCATTGGAGAGCTTTTGGACCACCAAAATCCTAGATCAACCTGCAGGTAGGTGAGGGTACAACTTTCTCACCTTTCCAATCTCCATACATCCTGCCTTGCTTAGAATCTGCATATTAGTCTCCTTGTCCATGACCAAAGGAGGTTGATACCATTTAAAATTCTTTGCATATACAATTGTATTCATTGGAGATAAGCTCAAACAGAAATAATGTTTACACTTCTTTTCAAAGATCCCAAAATGATCATAAACAAAATTGAGCTTTTTATCTTTCAATCTTCCCTTGGTGATCTGCAACCAATCTCTGTCACCAACCTGAAATTGATGATCAACTCGATGCTTGTCATGCCTGGCTTTATAAATTGCCTGGCTCATCTCCTGCTGTTCTTGCACTATCTGTTGCACTGTTTTCTTTGCATCATGATGTCCACCTCTCACATCTTTTGTGCCGAAAGAAAAGTCCACATGTGACTTCAACAGATAACAAAAACAAGCCTCAAAAGGAGATTTAATGCACTGCATGTGCTACAACTGTTCATCCCAATCCTTAGGATGTTCATCACAATAAGTCTGGAGAAATTGAATGACTGTTCTACTGACTACCCATGTTTTCCCAATAATATCTGAACAATACATTGTGCTCCTTTCAAAATTAGTGTCCCTAAGACTCCATAAAATTGACCAAAATTGCCCCAATATTCGGAAGTCTCGAACATGTACAATAGTCATAGGAAGCCCAACATGAACCCCAATATACTGAAAGCACAAACTATTTGGTAGTCTCCCATCAAAGTCCCTTACAACATTTTTAAAGGACGGGATGAAGTATGAATAGGTGTGTACAATCCCAACCTTTTATCAATAGATTTGCACATCACACAATTCCTTACATAAGCATAAACAGTCTTTTGAATAATCATCAGATTCATGCCAAAATTTGGGAAAGGCATGCTGATAAAAGCCTCCAAAAACTCAGTTTCAGAAATAACAGGTTTTTCCCGCTCTGTATGTCCTTCTTCTTCCCCTCATGGAGAAGACATGGTTCTTGAGAATGTTCTCCTCGAGCCAATCTCAGGATCTCCTTCGATTAATTCTCCTTCACCACGCTTTGATTTGGACCTGGTAAGCATTCACAAACTTGCACCAGCAGTTAACCTGCTCTGATACCATAACATGATCCGTCGGACCTCAACTTGAGTGCATTAAAAGTTCATGTAAAGAATGCGTTTTCCAGTTTGCTTAATTCATGAACCAGCATTAATAGAAATTAAATGCTTAAAACAGAAATGAAAAGAAAAACTGATAAACAGACGTGGGAAAAACAAACACAGAATCAGAGAGTCACAAAACATAAGTTGATAACGGAGTTCACCCCCTTCATTGGGCTACGTCTCCGGGTCCCTCTCCAATGGGTACCGATCCAATTAATCTCTTTAAGATGGTACAAAAATGGTTCTGGAATCAACTTCACCAACTGTAAACAGAATGCTGTACAAAGTCTTTAAGACCTCTCTTCTGGAAATTACAATTAGCCTTCGAAAGGCAAAGAAAGCTAAATTATAACAGAGAATGTCAACTTCAAAAGAACAGCGTCTGAGCACTTCGCAGCAACTCCCCAAGTTTCTCATAACAGAAAAACGAAGCTCTGCCTCTACAAAATCAAATGCAGCAGCTATACAAACAGAATACTGGACAAAAATTCCTCAAGACCCCTCTTTGGAAATTACAATCTGGTCTTCAAAAGCAAATAAGCCAAATTATAACAGAGTATGGTCGAATTCTACCTACAAACAACAATTTGGATAAATTACAGCTAAAATCTCGCAAGCTTCTCCTAACAGAAAAACGATGCCTCTGCAAAATCAAATGCAGCAGCTGTACAAACAGAATGCTGGACAGAAAGTCCTCAAGACCCCTCTCTGGAAATTACAATCTGGTCTTCAAAAGCAAATAAGCCAAATTATAACAGAGAATGGTCGAATTCTGCCTACAAACAACAATCTGGATAAATTACAGCTGAACTCTCGCAAGCTTCCTCTAACAGAAAAGCGATGCCTCTGCAAAAATCAAATGCAGTAGCTGTACAAACAGACTGCTGGACAGAAAGTCCTCAAGACCCCTCTATGGAAATTACAATCTGGTCTTCAAAAGAAAATAAGCCAAATTATAACAGAGTATGGTTGACTTCTGCCTACAAACAACAATCTGGATAAATTACAGCTGAACTCTCGCAAGCTTCTCCTAACAGAAAAAGCGATGCTCCCAATGTGTCCAGAAACGCGTTTATATAAGCATTTAGTCCCAGGGTAAGTAATGGTTCGACAGCTGTTATCATCACAGCTGTTATATTTTTCATTATCGTTACAATCATATCCTAAAACTGAACCATGCAGTCCCACCAAATCGCTGCACAAGCGTTATGTTGCCACAACGTTCCATATCCCCGAACCGTTGCAACCAACTCCACGCACATGTGCCGACTCACAACACGTTGCAATGACTTGCAATTGGGATATGCCACGTAACATAACCGTTTGATGCCACCACCAACTCCACAAAAGTCGCAGCATGTGAGGTCTTCGCCACATACCCGATCCGCTATCGTAGCATGTGAGTAACCTCCATGAACCATTCGACGTTCAACTTGACGGTGCGCAAACTACGCGGCCCATACTACAACTGCACTGCGCAACCCCTGTGATAACTGCGCACCATGCTATGACTGCGTGGGCTGTGCATATAATGTTTAGCATATGAGTTAAAACCATATATTAATAAACTTGTACCATATTGGATCAGTGTAATTTTAGAAGATGAATAATCCACCGGATCATTGTGCCTAATTGATAAGAGATAATTGATTTAGTTTGATAATTGTTGCCTACAGCCTAGTATGGGGGAAATCTTGTAACATTATGTAACATTCCTCATGTAATGTTACTCTTGTAAATGTCAGCCATAAGAGGAATTCATCAAGGTTGTCCCTTATCCCCCTTACTTTTCATCCTGATTCTTGAAAGTCTCAGCAGGATTATTTTGGATGCTCAGCAAAAAGTTCTTATCAAAGGATTTCAGTACTCTCATGATCTGTCAATTACTCACTTGTTATTTGTTGATGATGTCCTTTTATTTGGTATTGCTACTGTCAGTAAATGGAAGGCATTTAAAGATGCACTTGAACTTTTTTGCTCAGCTACTGGTATGGTTGTCAGCATAGAAAAGTATTCCTTTCTTTATCAGGATGTTGATGAAGGTATTCAGAGCCAAATTGCTAAGCTTCTTCCCTACAGTATGGCACCTATCCAAACTGGTTTCAAGTACTTGGGATATCGCCTTAAACCCTTGGGGTATCGATCTTCAGATTGGAGATGGATGGTGGAAATGTTTGAAAATAAGATTAGAAACTGTTCATACCGGCTACTATATCTGGGAGGCAGATTTGTTCTTATTAAATCAGTCCTCACTGGACTTGCTGTGTATTGGTTTTCCTTTGCCAGATGACCTAAATCTATTCTGAATTTGCTGAGGAAAGCTATATTTTCTTTCCTATGGGGGAACACTGATGGGCATCAGAAATATCATCTGGCTAGTTGGGAAGTGATTTTAGCCCCTATTGAATACGGTGGTTGGGATATAAAGAACTTGGAATGGTTTTGGATCTCATTTAGACTGAAGAATATGTGGCTGCTACTTAAGGGGAATGGCATTTGGAGCCGGATTATAACATTTAAGTACATTAAAAATAAACCTTTGGAGGACTGGATCAGATCCTGGAAGTTCATTATCAATGTAACTTCATACTTATGGAATGGTTTTATAAGGATTTTGTCATGGTTCACTTGTTAGCTTGGTTTGAAGGTTGGAAAGGGTTTGAAAATCCGCCTGGGAGTTGATTCAATTGCTGGTCTTGACTCTTCATATCATTTACTGGAGGACCTTTGGGAATATCTGTCTGACTACGGGATTTCAAACCTGGCTCAGGCTCAAAACTTGGAAGGTCATACTAATGGTTTAAATAGTTGGTATTCGGCGACATACCTCAGCTTGGGAGGTGTTTGGGCCGACCAATGGCCATCCTTTCTCAGTGGCCTATAACATGGTGGCATAAAGTTTGGAAATCATGAGGATTCCTTGCTTTGGATGTTTGATAAAAAGGCTGGAATGGTCTCGACCAAAAAAGATTATGAGCTCATAGTGTTTGAGCATCTGCCTTTGATAAAAGATGGTTTTCTCCCGAGGGTTTGAGGATTCAATATACCTCAGAAATTGAAGTGCTTCATTTGGATGCCTGTTAACAGGAAAATAAATACTTGGGATAACCTGCACAAGAGGGGTTGGGTTGGCCCTAATAGATGCTGTCTCTGCAAAATTGAAGCTGAAACTATTGACCACATATTTGTTGGCTGCTCCTTTGTGAAGAAGGTCATTCACAACTTGGGAAGTATGTTTGATGTCCATTTACTTTGGTCTGACTCATCTCTTTTAGAAAACCTATCCACCTGGGTTTCAAAGGGTGGGAAGCTTCTGTATCTGCCCTTCTTTTTTATCTGGAATATTTGGAAGTGCAGGAATAGCTATATTTTTGAAGATAAGGAACATATTATCTCCAGACTCTGTCATATGATCATGTCAGATGTTTCTTCACATCAGGTGCCTCAAGCAAACAGGTCCAAAGTTAGGCTCATTGGTGTCCCTCCACAAAAAATTTCCTATGGTGTTTTTTGATGGAGCTGCGATAGATTCTATTGGAGGAGCAGGTGTTTGTATTTGGTTAAATAAGCAACATTCTCTCTCTATAAAATTAGGCTGTGGGCGCAACACTAATACTAGAGCCGAGATATTGGCACTATGGGCATCATTATACATGGCCAAAGATATTGGGTTGCCATACCTAGATATCTTTGGCGATTCCTCTGTGATTATAAACTGGGAAATGAATGAATCCACACTTGTTATGGTGAACTTAGAGGCCTGGTGCATAAACATCAGGAAACTCATATCTTTGTTCACCTTTGTGGATTTTAGTCATGTCTTTAGGGAACATAATAAGAGGGCAAACACACTATCCAAGGAAGGGCTTATTATGGTTGCAGGCCATCTTTCCCTCACTGAAACATGTGAGGATGAAGTTTTTGGGGAGGTTTCACTCCAACCTTTTTGAGAGCACTGCTCTGGTTCTTAAACTCTTGTCTCTTGAATATGTATTTGTGAAATTTTTGGTTAAGCTGATTAGTTATGTCTCTGGATTTTGAGTGATTCAAGACTTGACTTGGATATTTTTTTCGGGTTCTTATTATTTTCTGTAAGGACATACTTGACTGAGTGGCCTACTGTGCATTTTATGAGACGACCCCTATTTTGTATTTGATGCCCTGGCTCTAGTAGTGAGGCTCTGTGGGAGAGATATCCTTCTTGATGTACTACTGGTTGGTACTGGCTCCATATGTTTTGGACTGCTGTATTTTTTATGATGTACCCAGTTCCTTTGATTCAATAGAATAGCAAGGAATGCTTTTTTTCGTCTGAAAAAAAATGTCGACAATAAAAAATAAAAATTGTAATTATCTTCCAAAATAAAAGTTGGCCACAAAAACAACCTGGGGAGATGTTGTAATGTTCCTGTTATTTCCCAAAATAAATTTATTTTCAATAAGTTCACTCATACAATTTATTTTTTGATAGGATGAAGATTTCAAGTCATATTATGAAAGACATTGGGTTGACTAACAAGGTTGGAATATCTGGTATTCTATTTTTTAAGAAATTTGAAAGTTTTAGATTTCGGTGGCTTAGGAGAACTTTTCAACAGTTCATTAGCCACCGAAAAGCCAGCTTTCGGCAGCTAACAGTTTTGACTCATGACCACGTTAACCACCGAAAGCCTGTTGATCACCTTTCTATAAAATTTTGTTGCAAAGGGAATTTCGGTGGCTTAGGCTAACGTACCAACGGTTCATTAGCCATCGAAATCCCTGCTTTCGGCAGCTAAGACCAAAATTTTAGGACACTCCAAACCATTGAAAGTGACGTTTTACTGTGAAAAGGAATCATTTTAAAATGGTGATTCTGAGCGACTAGAGTATCATTTTGTAAAACAATCAGAGGTTTTTTTTTCTAATAGGTTAGAGAACAATAACCTCTCTCAGTTTTCCTACAGGTGTTGCATATTGGGAGAATCGAATCCATCTTTGAGACCTATTTTTCAGATCTCAGAATTTCCTGTTTGACACATGTTTTTGGAATCCATATCCCAGGAAAATTAAAACGAATTCCAAGAAACTGAGAGAGGTTTTTTCTCAAAACAAAACATTATAGAAAAAAATATTTCGGTTTACACATAGGTGTCACAAGTTTGGAGAACCAAATACATCTCTGAGCCCTCGTTTTCAGCAGTTTGGCCAAATTTTTAAGGCAAATGCTGACCTAGCATTGCAAGTTGTAGCAGAGATTGAAGAACTCCCATCACCTAAACCAAAAGAGAAAGATGAACCAGCAGAGAGGGATTCCTCTAGAAATACCAAGACACAAAGGATAAATCAGTTGTTGAGGCAAGTGTATGAGATGGAAATTCTAGAAAGAGAGATAAAGAAAAACAATGCTACATTGACCAGGAGGAATAAACTGTTGCACAACTCTTACCTAGAGATGAGAGAAAGGAATGTTTTTCTGAAAAGACTAAAAAAAAGATACCTGAAAGACAACACAAGGCTATATAGATTGATTAGGCTTCATATGTTGTAGATGAAGGATGCAAAGCCAAACCCTAGCACTCACCTCACATTGGAAACCCTAGTTGAAGCTGCAGTAAACCTACAGCCTCCAGAGTCAAGCCATGCTGCTATTAACCTTCCTAACATAGAGCCTGCTGAATAAGAAGATAAGCAAACAAAATATAAATACTCTCAACCACCTAAAAGGCCAGGGAATTGTAGTAAAGCATGAGTTGATGGCTAAGAAGTTGTTATTGATCTCAAAAGACTCATGGAAATCTAAACCCTATCCTTCCCTAGGGTTTGAATTTAAATTTTGCAGGTACAGGGAGGAGGACCCACTCAAAAAAATCAAAACACAGGTTTTCGTGGCTAAGCGTGGTTTCAAAAAGGTCTTTAAGCCACCAAAAGCAGACTTTCGACAGCTAAGACCGAAATTTCAGGGCGCTCTAAGCCATCGAAATTAGCGTTTTTCTATGAAAATGCATAATTTTAAAAGGTTGATTCTGAGCGACTGGAGAATAATTTTGCAAAAATCTCAGATATTTTTGTTCCTAACATGTCAAAGAATAATAACCTCTCTCAATTTTCCTACATGTATTTCATATTGGGAGAATCGAATCCATCTCTGAGCCCTAATGTTCGGATCTCAGAATTTCCCTGTTTTACACGTATTTTTGAAATACAGATATCTGGAAAATGAAAATGAATTTCAAGAAATTGAGAGAGAGTTTTTCTCATAAAAGAATATTCTACAAAAACCTCTTTCAGTTTATACACAGGTGTCATATATTTGGAGAAACAAATGCATCTATGAGCCCCCGTTTTCAGCAGTTTGGCCAAGTTTTTAAGGCAAAAGTTGACCTAACAGGGCAGGTTACAGCAGAAAAATGAAGAGTTTACTTCAGCAACAACTAGGAAAGAGCAGGATGAAGTGAAAAGATGAAAGTTTCTGAAGTGCACCATCAAAGGAGGTCTGTTCCAGTTTTGGGGATACATCAAAGAGGAGAGGGTCACAAAACCCTACCTATTTTAACCAACAGTGGCTCATCCATTAGAAGACCAATTACAGCTTTCCTCTAGTACTCATTGCAGTCATCAAAAGGTTCAAACAGTGAACGAGTTCTACATTTAGTTAAACTAGTAGTTAAATTAGGGTTTCTGACCTAATTTTGCAAAAACATTAATTTTATCTATTTTTAGTAAAACATATCCAATTTTTGTAAAGGCTATAAAGCCTAAGAATTATGTTATAGAAAAGATTCGACTTCGGGGATTGGTAGACCATTACTATTGTCAAGCTTCTCATATTGCTCATGACCTAATTTAAGCTCTTTTGCTATCATATGTTCAACTTCCATTTTCTGTCTATTTCGTGCTTATGCTTGAATGTGTTATTCAGGTTTATTGATGTCTGATAGCTGTCATCCTATTGGCATATTGATGATTTGAATTATAGGTACCTTCCTTGTTATGATTAGCCATTTATATAGATCTGTTTTATGTATGAATATGCCAGCATGATAAGTTCTCCATATCTGTACCATATTATCAAACCTTTGAACAATGGCAGTTAGAAGCCTTATCCCTGATTGAGTTTCATGCATGTCTTGAGAGTGTGAGGTTCTATAGGTTACTTGACTTGATCCATTTAGAAAACCCTAAAAACATTTAAGTTACCAAGCATCCTTGAGCTGCAACCTAAAGGAGTTTCCTAGAGTGATAACAAATTGGCGCTGTTGCCGGGGAGAGGTGATTGAAGCTCAGCTTCCCTGGGAGATGACATAGATCCTACTTTGATGATAGACAAAGTCTGGACACTATTTTGGTTGTAATCATCTATCTGGCGACTCCATTGGAATAAGGTGGCTTCAAGAAGACCAAGTACCATAGAAAACCCTAAAGGGCCACCAGTAACACCTGTTTCAGATTCAGAAGAGATCCTAAGAAGAGCTAGGGCTTCGCTAAGGTAGACCTCCAAATTTGCAAAGGAAGCTACATTAGGTATTTCAAGTGACATTTCTACTATTATTTCTTCTGTCGAAACATTCAAATCTCAAGAATTTTAAATACATCAGAAAATTTTTGGGTTGAGGAATCTTCAAGCACTATTGCTTGTGAATATCTCATCCCTGGCGACTCCATGAAGGACGAACTCAGTGGCGAATCCAAAATATTAATATGTCAAAAGCATTTGCTGCTCTGTTTTCTCGGAGGTTTGCACCTCTTGAATTCTCTTCAGTTCCTGGTTTCCCACATCCAGTACTTGATATGTCTAAATGAGGAGATTTTCTACCTGTCTTCAAAGAGGAGGAAGAAGACAATCCTGCAGAACACCTCCTCAAGTTTCACGAATGCATGGATATATTAGATCAGTAGCATGAAGATGTTTGTATGAATATGTTCATGTATTCATTATATGGTGATGCACGTCAGTGGTATTTTTCTTTACCTCCTTCCAGTATTTCATCATTGAAGGATTTTCACAAAGCATTCACTGAGCATTGTAAAAGGTACTATTCAGATGAGTTTGGATTTGATAATTGTTGTAAAGAATATAAGTTGCTTTCTCAGGATGAAAAGGTAAATAGAGAAGAATATTTTAAGTTTTGTGAGGATTTGTCCACTTCTGGAATTTATTTTAGTTCTACTTTTCAGCAAAGAGATGATCAGAGACATATGCATGCTGTGGTTAATGATAGCTATGAAGAGTATGCTGCAATAGGGGACACCTCTCATTGTGATTGAGATATTAATGATCTTCAGAATGTTAACCATAATATAGATGCTTTTGACTTTGTACCAAATGCATCTGCTGACTTAGGGTGTCAAGAAGATCAGTTTGTCCCCTTTGGAAACCCGAAAGATAATGAGCATATTGAAGGAACAACATGTAACAAAATTTGGATCTGTAGCAAATACTAAAGGAAACCCTCAGTTTTCTGATTTGCAGACAAAGGAAGAATTCAATAGATATGAAGAGGAAGATGATGATCTGAAAAGTCCAGAACAATAGGGCATAACTCATCCTTCCCAGTCAGAGGTTGAGCAATCTACAATTGACATGGAGATCACTGAAAGCAGCCAGCAACAACATTTCATTCAGTTGGAACAATGTTGCATAGAGAGGTATTCCTTTATGGTTTTTATGCCCCTGTTTCTAACTATCTAGAACTTATAACCAGCGTAGATATCAAAATATTTTTGTAAGATGATAGCTGGTTCCGTCACCCTTTGAAACTACATTGTTGCATGCTAGGGTTTCATTTATTTTTTGGGTTAAGATCAAGGATAATTTCAGCAGAGAAACTTCTGACATGGCTTCATTGGAAGCATGATGTCACGTGATGAGAAGCCTCTAATGATTAGAATTGGGAGTAGGAATAGATAGGAAAATAAGCTCTTAATATGAGCAGCTAGGTCATTTTCAGTTGTTTTCATGAATAAGCAAAGCGGGCTATGGATCAGTTATAAAAGACAAATGACTGCATGCCCAATGGAACACTAGAAGATAGCTTTAATTATTATTTTTTAGGAAAGGAATTTTGGTCTGGGATTCTTGGGACCTCACAGGGAGGTTCCCATCCCTGAGTAGGAGCCAGCTGTTTTTTATTTATTTATTTATTACTAAAATGGTTATGGGCCTTTTATATTAACTTCTGGCTAAACTGCTGCCAGTAGCATTACAAACCATGATTCTGATCCAACATATGTAGTATGTCTAGAGATACATGCATAGTTATCCTAAAAGGTCCCTTTACAAAAGATTTGGACTTTACTAAACAGACATAGAATTTCATAATAACGTATTCATAGACAAGAAAAATAGTTTTTCCAGGTAAAATCGAGCAGAGAGGAGGGAATTCAGTTGAGTTTGGCTGTGGGCCTGCCTCAGCATTCTATATTTGGAGTCTTTCTATGCTCCTTGAGCAGAGCTTCAAACTTCTTCTCTAACTCTTCCAGCCGGTTCCCTATTCCTCCTGAGACGTTGGCAAGATCCTTCATACTCGTCATATTATCCTCGAAGATTTCCTCCCTAAGTTCTTTGAGATCCTGGTTCATGCATTCCCAACGGCTTGTTCTAGTTTTTTGCATTCTGATTTGCTTGGTCTCTAGCTTGTTTACAACGTTCTTCACTTCATCCAACTCGATCTGCAATTGAGTGAGTCATGCCTCGACATTGGAGGACGAGCTTGCAGCCATCCTTCTGACCTGCGACCCTCCTTGACTCCTGCTCACGTTCTGAAAGCTTCCCAGCGATTCCTTAGTCGAATGATAGAGCTGATTGCAGTTTGCATTGGGCGAGAGCTTCCTGATATAGGCCCGATCCTCCCTGTTCCTAAATCCCATGAACCGATTCTCTTTGATTTCCTCAGATTTTCCATGCTAGGTACGAGAATTTTTGGAGGGCGTCGATTGGAGGCTATTCCTCTTGAGTGCAGAGCCTGTACTGGATGGGCAAGAGCCATGTGAAAAGCTCTGACCAAGCTTTGTCTTGCACCTGTACTTCCATCTCCTCGACTGCCTCATTCTGCACGCCTGTGATTTGGAATCTTCTCTGACTAAAGCATTCCTATTATTCATCTCTCTAGGATCACTAGGGGATAGGCTCGTGATTTTCGATTCCATTGACGAGGATAACTCCCTTGCTCAGGGAGGTACCAATATTGTCTTCATGGTCCGCCATCTGGTTGAGATTCCTAAGGACGTGGTAACAGTTAACTTCTTCAAAATATTTCATCTGGGCTATGACCTTCCGGTGGTAGTGGGCCAAACCCATGTTATTAGGGGCCTTCTTCAGATTGAGAGCTTGAATGATGATTCGGGAATCACCTATGATAGCCAAATTATTTATGGATAATCTTCTGGCTTGAGTCATACCTTGCCAGATGGCGAGTATCTCAGCTATATTATTTGTGTTTTGACCCAGCCCCCAGGAGAAGTTGAGGACAATTTTCCCAGAATAGTCTAGCAGGACCCCCCCGCTTCCAGCAGGACTGGGATTCCATTTCGAAGCCCCATCCACATGTAGAATATGCTCCTTCAGAGATGATCTCCACTTTATAAACTTTTGCTCTTCTAACCTGATTTCCCACGGAGAGTAATTCTTAGTGGTGATCTTGGTTCTGGCTAGAAGGGAGGGTTCTAAACCATGAAACCAGCTGTACTCATCTTTGTCAGGGGTAGCCTCATTGGTGATTTTAGAATTTGAAGCTACCAGCTCTCCTAGCAGCGACTTCACTTTGATTGCCACTTGGGCCGGCATTCCTGCCATATCCCTGAAAATTCTGTTATTACGTTCCAGCCACAATTTCCAGCAGAGGATTTTTGGAACCCACATCCAGCACTGCTTTAACAACTTCATCCTGGAGAAGGAGAAGGGAGAAATTTCATGCCAGGAGGCACACAAAGAGGTGACAGAAGAAGGGAGGGTCAGGTTCAACTGATCAAGTAAAATATTCCAAAGATCTAAAGCAAAGGGGCACTGAAGGAAAAGGTGGATCGAGGTTTCCTCATGGCAGGCACAAAGAGGGCATCGTGAGGGCCCTTCCCAACCTCTTTTTATAATATAGCTATTCCCGCACTTCCAAATATTCCAGATAAAAAAGAAGGGTAGATACAGAATCTTCCCACCCTTTGAAACCCAGGTGGATAGGTTTTCTAAAAGAGATGAGTCAGACCAAAGTAAATGGACATCAAACATACTTCCCAAGTTGTGAATGACCTTCTTCACAAAGGAGCAGCCAACAAATATGTGGTCAATAGTTTCAGCTTCAATTTTGCAGAGACATCATCTATTAGGGCCAACCCAACCCCTCTTGTGCAGGTTATCCCAAGTATTTATTTTCCTGTTAACAGCCATCCAAATGAAGCACTTCAATTTTTGAGGTATATTGAATCCTCAAACCCTCGGGAGAAAACCATCTTTTATCAAAGGCAGATGCTCAAACACTATGAGCTCATAAGCTTTTTTGGGCCGGCATTCCTACCATATCCCTGAAAATTCTGTTCTTACGTTCCAGCCACAATTTCCAGTAGAGGATTTTTGGAACCCACATCCAGCACTGCTTTAACAACTTCAGCCTGGAGAAGGAGAAGGGAGCAATTTCATGCCAGGAGGCAAACAAAGAGGTGACAGAAGAAGGGAGGGTTAGGTTCAACTAATCAAGTAAAATACTCCAAATATCTGAAGCAAAGGGGCACTGAAGGAAAAGGTGGATCGAGGTTTCCTCATGGCAGGCACAAAGAGGGCATCGTGAGGGCCCTTCCCAACCTCTTTTTATAAGGTTGTCCCAGGACAAAATACTATCATTTAGGAGGGACCAGCAGAAGAGATCAATTTTGGGGAGAGACGGGTGAAGCTAGAGGTTTCTCCACATAGTGGGGTCCGGGGCAACCCATGGAATGGCTTGTAAGGCTGCATAGCCAGCAGAGGCCGTGTAAAGGCCAGAAGAAGAGCCCCATCCTCTTTTGTCCTTCTTCTTGGTTGAGATGGGGGTAAGCCCTTGAAGAGCATCCAAAAGGGAACGAGCTTCACATTCTAGATCTCGCGGGATGGGGGGGGGAGGGGGATCAAGACACCTCTCTTTGTGACCACAGAAGTATTTAGTCCTGAGTGCTTTGGAGCTCCAAGAGGTTTTACCGCTTATCATTTTCCAAAGAATCTTGCCACCCATGGATAAATTTTGAGTTGCCACATCTCTGATTTGCAGACCCCCTTCCCATTTAGGGGCTTTGACCTTTTCCTAGCTGACTAAATGCATTTTCCTTCCTTCATTTCTTCCCCCTTCCCACAGAAATTTTCTCAATATACTATCAATGTCTTTCACAATTCCTTTCGGAGCAAGAAGGATAGACACCTGGTAGACAGGAAGGAAGGTAAGAACAGATTTTATTAGGATTGTTTTCCCTACTTTTTTTAGCCAGGTTGCACCCCACGCCATGATCTTAGACTTTAGCTTATCCACCATAGGCACCCAAAGGCTCCTTTTGGGAGTTGCTTTTACGAGCATAATTCCTAGATATTTAATGGAGTCCCACGTGGATGTTCCTTACATTTACAGCGCCCTGGAGATGTCGATCATTTCTATGGGGGGGTAGTTCTAGCCATAAATTTTGCTTTTCCTCAAGCTGATTTCACTGCCTGAGACTTCAGTATAAGCATCCAGCTCTTTCTTGAAGGATCTTGCCGTGGTGAGATTGGGGATACCCAAGAGGAGGGTATCGTCAGCAAATTGAGCATGGTTAATTCTCTTCACTCTGGGAGTGATTGAGAGGCCGATTAGAGAACGTTGCTGAAGGCTCTTGTCCAGCTGGAAACTTAGGAGCGAAGCTTGAATGACATAGAGCAGGGGGGACAGAGGACAACCCTGCCTGAGTCCCCTAGAGGTGTGGAAAAAATTAGCCGGTCTCCCGTTAACCAAGGGGGCGATCCATGGCCCCGAAATACAGGCTCTGATCCAGCGAATCAACTAGGGGTGAAATCCCAATTTGAGCATTACAGTAAAGAGAAAATTCAACCGAACTTTATCAAAGGCGTTAGCAAGATCCAATTTGATTATCATACCTTTCTCCTTACTTTGGCAGCTTGAATGTATTGCCTCTTGAACAATAGTAATGTTGTCCTGAATTTTTCTGCCCTGGATGAAGCCTCCCTGGTTTTTCGGGATGATCCTGGGGAGGACTTGTTTGATTCTGTTTGCTATAACTTTGGTGATGATTTTGTACCCCGTGTTGCAAAGTGAAATAGGGAGGAATCTGGAGAAACTTTGGGAACCTTTCGCTTTGGGAATTAGAGCTAAAAAGGAGGAGTTAGTTCTCCCTCCTATTTTGCTGTAGTTCTGGGATTTCCTCACCATTTTGACCAGATCTTTTGAATGATATCCCAGCAAGCAGTGTAGAATCTGGCCGTGAAACCGTCAGGCCCAGGAGATTTGTCGGGGTTCATGCCATGAAGAGATTTCCTTATCTCCTCAGTCGTTATGGGGGCCGTCATCCTTCGATTGTCCTCCTCGTTGATTAGCGTGGGAACCACCGACATTGGATATTGATCCAGACTAGGAGAAGTTTCCATCTCTTCTGTAAACAGATGTTTATAAAATGAGTGGGCTGCATGTTTGATCTCATCAAACTTATTGAAAGTTTGACCTTGAAATTGAATTTCTCTGATGGTGTTGTGATTCTTCCGAGATTCTGCTTGCTTGTGGAAGAATGAAGTATTTTTATCACCAGCTTGGAGCCAAAGGCATCGCGCCTTTATTCTCCAGTATTCCTCTTCTCTTCTCTTCTTAGCGCTTTATGAAGCGCCTTTTGCAAGTCGAACTCAATGTTAGGCAGCTCAGGGGTGATCAAGGCAGTCTCCATAGACAGCTGGTGGTTACTTAGATCTCTTTGGGCTTTTTTCCTTTCCAGAATAGGGGAGGGCAGGTTCTTAACCCAGATTTTAAGGGCTGCTTTGAGCCTTCTTAGTTTTTCTTCCCAAATGAAGAAAGGTGAGCCCGAGACATTCTTCTGCCAGATTTCCGAAACCAGATCATAGAACCCATCCATGGAAACCCAAAGCGGGTTGAAGCGAAAGGGAATTGGGCCCATCTTTTCTCCAGGGGTCAAGGAGAGGGAGATGGGCTTATGGTCTGAGGTGCAAGCCTGGATGATTTCAGAGTTGGAAAAGAGGCCAAGAGTCAGGAAGGAGGTGTGAACAAGGAAACGATCCAGGCGGGCAGCTATGTGCCCCGGTCCCACTCTTTTATTGGTCCAGGTGAACTTGCCTTTGGTGGGCTTGATATCCTCCAGATCCCAGTCCAATATGATGTCTTCTACCCACTCCCTTGTCGGGTCTCTTACAAGGGAACCTCCTTTTTTTTTTCGAGAGGGCAAGAGTGACATTCATATCTCCGGCGAGAACAAGATTCTCATGCGAGTTAGTAGAAAGGAAAGAGTTCAGAGATTCCCAGCAATCTTTTTTTTCCGAAAGAAGAACCAGGGCATAGATGTTGAAAAGGCTTACCTTGTGTCCCGTTTCTTGGTGCTGCAATTTCGTGAAGAGCCACTATAGTCCTCTAGCAGATCTAGCGAAGTGGAGTTCCAGAAGGTGGCTAGACATCCTGAGGCTCTCCTGGTGCTTACGGTTCTTCCTTCTCCTTTTTTATAGAACTTTTTGTTGGCCTAGATAGTCTCAGGCTCCTCCATTTTCGTCTCTTGGATTAGAAGTACCTCCGAGGAAGTCATTCTGACTAGATATTTGACTGCTTCTTCTTTAGTCTTACTTCCCAGCCCTCTGCAATTCTAGGAGGCGAACTGCATTAGGAACCGGATGAGGGAGGGGTGGCCCCTTTCGAAGCCTTGCATTTTTTTGAGGATCTAGTTTCCATCATGTCCGGGATAGTTTGCTGGACTCCTGCTGTAACATCCCTGTAATATTTTTCCTCCCTTTTTTTTCTTTCTGGTTTCCTTCCTCTAGGAGTCTTCTCAGGGGTTCCAACAGAGCTGCTGGTCTCTGTGGCCCCCTCGTCAGATTCAGCTCCAGGTTCAGAGCCTATTGAGATATGCTCATCTTCCGACTTCAACGGGTCTTTTGCAGAAGGGGCGCTCTTGACCGGATCCGGATTTCCTGAGGGAGGCGGGGATTGAGAGACTATTTCTATGGGATATTTTGTAGGTTCCTTTGATGCTTGATCGGCTTCTTTTGAGGGCTCCTTCGGAGGACTTGGATTCACAAGTGGTGGTTCCTTCACCTGTCCGGGTCTTGGATCTTTGGGTTTTGGGATTGCTTTGCTTTTCTTAACCTTTTGCCATCCTTCAGCTTCTTCCTTCTCTAGGATTTGGTTCTTTGGACAGTTCCTCTAAAAGTGTCCATGCTCTTGATAGGTTCTACATTTAAATGGGAGGTGTTCGTAATCCACTTTCTGGTAATGAGTCCAGGTGCCCACAGAAAGCTTCACTGCCTCCGGGAGCCCGGCCTCCAGGTCCACTTCTACACATATCCTGGCACATTTGTATATGGACTTGTTGTTTGCCTTATCAACGAATTTCCCTATTCCATTCCCTATCATTTGCAGCGCTTCATAGTTCCAGCAGTGAACCGGCAGGTTGGGGAGCCTAACCCATACAGGTACCTCCTTGGGCAGATCCACAGTGGGATCGAAATCCGGAGTCCAACGATTCAGATAGAGCCCTTGGGTTCCCATAAAATATGGGCCATTTCTGAAAATGAGATCCTTTTCCTCCTTATTTATGAATTCGAAGAGAAAGTAGCCACTGCTCAGGGGGTAGCAGGTGACTCCTTGCTTGAGATGAGGCTTCCAGTTTCTTTGGATCCAGTCGTCGGTGGTCTTTGCTGAGGGCCAAAGCCCCATGAACTAGCCGACCAGCCCTCTCTCAGAAAGAGCAAGGGCAATCTTTACCGATGTCATCTCTGGAAAGGCGATTTTAGGGATGTCTTCAAGCTTTTTGATGAATTTCGGGACCTTGAATGGGGCTTTACACTTACCTCCGCTGGCAACCAGCCTCCTGAACACATCCACCTCGGCTAACGGAGGGTGGGAGGGGATCCCCACCCCCAGGGGCGGCCATAGATTGCTAAAGCCTGAACACAAACCCTAACTCTCCTCTCTCGTGTGTGCTCCTCCAGCGCTGAAAAAATTTCTCGAGTAGGAGCCAGATATTATCTCCCAAAATAAATTTATTTTCAATAAGTTCATTCATACAATTTATTTTTTGATAGGATGAAGATTTCAAGTCATATTATGAAAGACATTGGGGTGACTAACAAGGTTGGAATATCTGGTGTTCTGTTTTTTAAGAAATTTTAAAGTTTTAGCTTTCGGTGGCATAGGCAAACTTTTCAACAGTTCATTAGCCATCGAAAAGCCAACTTTCGACAGCTAACAGTTTCGACTCATGACCACGTTTACCACCAAAATCCTGTTGATCACGTTTTTATAAAATTTTGTTGCAAAGGGAATTTCAGTGGCTTAGGTGAACGTACCAATGGTTCATTAGCCACCGAAAGCCCTGCTTTTGACAGCTAAGACCGAAATTTCAGGGCGCTCCAAGCCACTGAAAGTGGCGTCTTACTATGAAAAGGCACCATTTTAAAACAGTGATTCTGAGTGACTGGAGAATAATTTTTCAAAACGCTTGAAGGTTTTTATTCCTAATAGGTTAGAGAACAATAACCTCTTTCAGTTTTCCTACAAGTGTTTCATATTGGGATAATCGAATCCATCTCTGAGACCTAATTTTGGATCTCAGAATTTTTTGTTTGACACATGTTTTTGAAATCCAGATCCCGAGCAAATTAAAACGAATTCCAAGAAACTGAGAGAGGTTTTTTATAAAAAAAAACCATTCTAAAAAAAAAATATTTCGGTTTACACACAGGTGTCACAGGTTTGGAGAACCAAATGCATCTCTGAGCCCTAGTTTTCAGCAGTTTGACCAAATTTTTAGGGCAAATGCTGACCTAGCATTGCAAGTTGTAGCAGAGATTGAAGAACTCCCATCACCTACACCAAAAGAACAATATGAACCAGTAGAGAAGGCTTCCTCTAGCAAGCCCAATACACAAAGGATAAATCAGTTGTTGAGGCAAGTGTATGAGATGGAAATTCTAGAAAGAGAGATAAAGAAAAACAATGCTACATTGACCAGGAGGAATAAGCTACTGCACAACTCTTACCTAGAGAATAGAGAAAGGTATGTTTTTCTAAAAAGACTAAACAAAAGATACTTGAAATAAAACACAAGGATGTATAGAATGATTAGGCTTCAGAGGTTGCATATGAAGGATGCAAAGCCAAACCCTAGCACTCACCTCACATTGGAAACCCTAGCTGAAGGTGCAGTAAGCCTACAATCTCCAAAGTCAAGCCAGGCTACTGTTAACCTTCCTAACATAGAGCCTGCTAAATAAGAAGATAATAAAACAAAACCATAAATACTCTCAACCACCTAAAAGGTCAGGGAATTGCAGTAAAGCATGAGTTGATGGCTAAGAAGTTGTTATTGATCTCAAAAGACTGATGGAAATCTAAACCCTATCCTTCCCTAGGGTTTGAATTTAAATTTTGTAGGTACAGGGAGGAGGAAACACTCAAAAAACTCAAAACACAGGTTTCCATGGCTAAGTGTGGTTTCAAAATGGTCTCTAAGCCATCGAAAGTAGACTTTCGACAACTAAGACCAAAATTTCAGGGCACTCTAAGCCATCGAAATTGGTGTTTTTCTGTGAAAAGGCATCATTTTAAAACGGTTATTCGGAGCGACTGGAGAATAATTTTGAAAAACGCTTGAATATTTTTGTTCCTAACATATCAAAGAATAATAAACTCTCTCAGTTTTCCTACAGCTATTTCATATTGGGAGAATCGAATCCATCTCTGAGCCCTAATTTTCGGATCTCATAATTTCCCTGTTTTACACGTATTTTTGAAATCCAGATATCTAGAAAATGGAAATGGATTTCAAGAAACTGAGAGAGGTGTTTTCTCAAAAAACACCATTCTACAAAAACCTCTTTCAGTTTATACACAGGTGTCACATATTTGGAGAAACAAATTCATCTATGAGCCCCAGGTTTTAGCAGTTTGGCCAATTTTTTTAGGGCAAAAGTTGACCTAATAGGGCAGGTTATAGCAGAAAAATGAAGAGTTTACTTCACCAACACCTAGGCAAGAACAGGATGAAGTGTAAAATCTGGAAGTTGCTGAAGTGCACCATCAAAGGAGGTCTATTCCAGTTTTGGGGATACACCAAAGAGAAGAGAGTCACAAAACCCTACCTATTCTAACCAACAGTGGCTCATCCATCAAAAGACTAGTTACATCTTTCCTCTAGTACTCATTGCAGTCATCAAAAGGTTCAAACAGTGAACGAGTTCTAAATTTAGTTAAACTAGTAGTTAAATTAGGGTTTCTGACCTAATTTTGCAAAAACATTAATTTTATCTATTTTTAGTAAAACAGATCCAATTTTTGTAAAGGCTATAAAGTCTAAGACTTATGTTATAGAAAATATTCGACTTCGGAGACTAGTAGAACATTACTATTTTCAAGCTTCTCATATTGCTCATGACCTAATTTAAGCTCTTTTGCTATCATATGTTCAACTTCCATTTTCTGTCTATTCTGTGCTTATGCTTGAATGTGTTATTCAGGTTTATTGTTGTCTGATAGGTGTCATCCTATTGGCATATTGATGATTTGAATTATAGGTACCTTCTTTGTTATGATTAGCCATTTATATATATTTGTTTTATGTATGAATCTGCCAACATGATAAGTTCTCCATCTCTGCAACATATTATCAAACCTCTGAACAGTGGTAGTTAGAAGCCTTATCCCTGATTGAATTTCATGCATGTCTTGAGAGTGTGAGGTTCAATAGGTTACCTGACTTGATCCATTTAGAAAACCCTAAAAACATTTAAGTTACCAGGCATCCTCGAACTACAACCTAGAGGAGTTTCCTGGAGTGATAACAATTCCTACCTAACAAAAAATAAATAAATAATAATTATAAAAAAAAATGTCGATAAGAAAAACAACACAATATGGGGGAGATGTTCTAATGTTCTTACTTAACAAAATAATAAAAAATAAAAAATTGAAATATCCTAAAAAAAAATGTTGGTCGTGCACATGGTTTTAAAACCATGTGCAAGGCCTCCTAAACAACCCATGGTTTTACTAACATGGTTTAGGAGGGCCTTGCAAATGGTTTTAAAACCATGTGCAAGGCCTCCTAAACAACCCATGGTTTTATTGCACATCGTTTACGTGGTGCAAATGGTTTTAAGACCATGTGCAAGGCCTCCTAAAAAACCCATGGTTTTAGGAGGGCCTTGCACATGGTTTTAAAACCATGTATGGGGGAGATGCTGTAATGTTCTTTCCTAACAAAATAAAAAATAATAAAAATATTATATGTTGGCCCTAAATAGTATTAAATATTAATAATGAAAATATTATATGTCGACCTTAAATAAAAAGATCTATCATTTGGTCTGAATCACACCAAAGCTCATAGTTGAGTGCAATACTTAAGAAGAGGTTTGCACCTCCAAATATTTGATCCCTCTCGGCGCTTGATAGAGCCTAGGATTTGGATCTATGATATTGAATATTATAAATAAATTTATTGGCCAAGTTTGAAAATCTACTGCGAATGATAATTACATGTTGTTTAAGTTTTCTCTAAGCGCGTGAGATAAATTTACATTCTATACTGTGCTTAGCAATAATCTAGACCATAGTAGCATAATTCAGCCGTAGTGGACTTTCATGTATGGAAATTTGGAGGCAATTAGAAAATCGTCGAAATAAGGATACCGTAAATTTTCCTACATTTTTTGCACATCTTATAAAATAAGAACTATTTAAATTTGATTGTTTTATTTTTAATTTTGTTCATAATCCTTGCATAATTAGTTTTAGATTTTAAAAGTTTAAATCTTTAAAGTTTATGATATATATTTTGTTTTATTCTTTAATTATAAATATAAATATTAGGTTAGATTTTAATTAGGTTTATTTTGTAATATAAATTTTAGGAACTAGTTATAATATTATATTTTAGTTAAGGTAATATTTATTGGAATATATTATTAGAAATTTGTGTTATTCTCCATCTTGGAGACTATATATAGAAGTTTTAATGTTTTCTTTGATTTTTAGTGACAGGAAGTAGAGAAAAATGGTCCATGACGCGTCTTACATGCAAATATTGAATGCTTTATGTATATTTAAAAATAAATTAACTTTGAATTTTAAAAAAATATATAAGCAACCTACTCCCATATGTTTCCGTATCGAATCGTACTTGAATCCATATTTGTACTCAAATTATGCTACTAGGGTCTAGACTAATCCTAGTATTGTTATATTATTCATCTAGACTTAAATAAATAATCAATTAACTTGGGATACTCCCTTAGGCTTAGGTTTAAAGACAAAGCCTGAAGTGAGAGGTTTTGAGTTGATATGACAAGGAGGAGCAACCTTTGTTGCCACCTAGGCTGTGCTAGTGGGTTGGGATGGTTTATGCTTACGCACAAATTGGGTGGTAACATTTTTTCCGCCATTGTCGTGGAGAAGGTATTTTGTTACCTAGGTAAATCTAAGAATCAAGAAACAATTTATTCCTCGAGAATATTTGTAAGAATGTATGATAATCAAAATTTATGTAAGTTCATTTGGAGAATCCACATAAAAATAATCCTCAAAGATGTTCTACAAGAAGAAATAATCAAGGAGTTGTTCAATTAATCCTTGAACTTGAACAAGTATATAGGATAAGGTTAATAGGTCCAATTCAAAGAGAATTCTAGATAATTTGGGATTCAAATCAATTATTGATATAAAAAAGCTCTTTTCGGATTTATGTCAAGTAAACATGGCCGATGATTTCTATAAACCTATGGATTTTTCAGCCACTTATGGTTATCCTCATAACATTCCAAATAAGGCTATTGAGAATCTCCCATATTTCTAAGGGAAAATTGCAATAAGGGAAAAGGATCATCTCAAATGCGTTCAACATTCTAGTAGATAAGTGGGCTAGAGAGGATACACATGTTGGTATGAATTTATTTGTTTATCATTAGAAGATGATGCCTTGGATTAGTTTATAGAATTTACCGACCATAATATCATGGATTTCACCGAGTTACATGATAACTTTGTGGAGCAAAAAGGTGATAAAAGAGATGATATGAACTTACTGGATTCCCTGAATACGATAAACAAGAATGAAAATGAAACAGGGGAGGAATTTAACAAAAGATTCAATGAATTGATAAAGAGTTTTCCGACCAAAATCAAGCCTCCCCAGAAGTTATTATTATTCATTACATATAATCCCTTAGTGTTGAAACGAGATGTCAATTAAGAGATAAGGATCCCCGAGATCTCAAGGCAGCTCAAGCTTCAACATTGAAAATATACGAAAAAATGCCAACTTTAGGAAAATTGAACCTTCTTAGATTCACAATAGCAATGATTGAGCATAATTCTAAAGCAAATACAAGTGACAATTTAGATGTGGTGAATGAACTTTCCAAAACTATAACATAAAGAATTAATAATATGGAACTTAATTTTACATAACAAATACAGGCCATCCAAAACAGGTTGATACAAGTGGAGAAGTATCAACAAAATATGATGCAACCTATGTTAATTTTTAATAACTAGATTTGATTACAATTTATTCACTAATTTTTATACTTGGATTTATAATGCATATAAAAACTGAATTAAAAATTACAACACATTGATTACGAATGCACATTGAAATAAAATAAACAATACCATGCATAGTTGCACACGATATACCCTAGAAACCCTGATCCCTAGGGAAAACCAACAACATATTATTTCTATTATTTTGTGATCACAGAAACGCTTCAACACTTACAATCAACCATAGATAGACTCAAACCCTCACTCTCCGACTATGACTCAAACCCTCAATCACTGAATATAAACCCAACTTGAGAGAATCCCTCTCTTATATTTGATCACTTATTGATCAATCTCTCTCAATGTTTCTCACTAACTTTCCCTCATAATATTTTATAACATTCACTTTATGTAAAAACCATGGGATCAATACCATGGAACACCCAATAATATGGGCCCTCCATTCAAGGATAATTTTAGGGGCGAAATTCAGCCCATGGGCTATTTTTCGAGGTTTTTCTCGAAAACAATATTCACCATTTTGCATTTTTTGAATCCCTGTTTCGCCCAATTTTGATGGGGTATTTTTTTTTCACTCTAAAAATCTCCAAATTATTATATAAATGATATGAAATCCTTGGAAATTAAAATATTTTTTGAAAAATATCGCCAAACATTTTATAGTTGGTGTTTTAAGGATTGGTAATATTCGCCAACATTTAGACAGTTTTAAATATGTATGGTTCCTAAAAATCATCCCTGCCTCCATTACCATGGGTTAATTGACCTATTACATAAAGTATTATAAAGGTTACTTTTTACAAAGAGAGTTACAATTTAAGGATACTTCCTCATGCTAGACACAAGCCAACGTAGAAGACCCCATCTTCACTACAAACTTCAACACTCCCTATTAATGAGGAAGATGTTCTGCACCAACCCCAACTTGTCCCTAAAGAACTCAAACTTTCCCTTAGGTAATCATTTAATGAGGATCTACACAATATACTCATTTGTAGAAATGTACTAGAGCTTCACAACTCTTCTCTAAACTATTACCCTGATGAAATGACACTTGATATCGATGTGATTTAACTGGTCATGAAACAATGGATTCTCAAAGAGCTTCATGTAACTCTGATTTTCATAGTATATGACTATCGGGTCTAACTCCTAACCAAATAGCCCCATGAGCATATTCTAAATCCATATGGATTCACAACTCACCAAAATGGATTCCATGTACTCGGCCTTTGTAGAACTAAGTGCCACTAACTTCTTCTTCCTAATGAGCCAAGAAACAACTTCCTATCCAAGCTAAAGCAACACCATGAGGTTTTTTTTCTATCCACTGCACTGCCTGCACAATAAAAATATGTGTATATCACCATCTTCACTCCATCACCTCGTACATACCCGAGTACATACTCCATTGTACCTCTCAGATACCTAAGGACATCCTTCGCTTCTATCTAGTGTACCATCCTCGATTGCACCATGTATTGGTTGAGGGTGTTCATAACAAAACAAATATCTGGTCAGGTGTTGACCAGATACATCAAAGAACCAATCAATTATCTGTACACCATGTAATCCATCAATTATGACTCAAGAGTATTCAACTTCTTCAAGTTGGTGATCATGGGTAGTCATAGGCTTGCATCCGTCCATCTCGAATCTCCTCAGAATATCAGCTGCATATTTTCCTTTACCAAGGAAAATTTAACTTTCACATTGACATATATCCAATCCTAGAAAATAGTGCATCAGTCCCAAGTCCTTCATCTTGAAATCCTTCGCAAGGGCCCTCTTGCATATTACTATGAGCTCCACAGGTCCTGTTAGAAAGATGTCATCCACATATAGTACAAGAACGAGTGGATGATCACCAACCAACATGAAGTATACATTGGAATTCGCCTCACTCTTGATGAAACCCATAATAAACATATAACTGTCAATCCTAGAATACCAAGCTCTAAGTTCCTTCTTGAGTCCATCCAAATCCTTATTCAAATTGCACACATGAGAATCTCTCCCATGAACCTCAAAACCCTGATGTTTCTTTATATACACTTCCTCCTCAATCGCCCCATTAAGGAATGTTGTCTTCACATCCATATGATGTATCCTCCACCCCATCTATGAGGAAATATGAATGATAAATCTAATGGAACTATATATGGAAACAATAGCAAAGGTCTCCTCATAATCAACTCCCTCATTCTAGGAGAACCCCCTTTCCATGAACCTTTCCTTGAACTTCTCCATGTTTCCATCTGCAGTATGCTTGATCTTATAGATCCACTTGGAGCTCACCACTGAGATTCCCTATGGTCTAGGAACTATATCCCACACATCATTCTTCGTGATGGAATAATACTCCTCCACCATAGCATCCTTCCAAACCTTCTGGTCCATAGGATTCTCAAATCTTGAAGCCTCAGAATTAATAATGCTTCTTACGAGTTCCATATAATTGAAAAATATCTATAGTGGTCTGCTTGTCCTGACTAAAGTACTCGGAGAATTTGCAAGCTCATGTGCCTCCTTCAAGTTTCATTCTTGCCAATTTATCTTCTTCTTCCTGTAAGATTCAACCAAGGTGAATTGAGCATCTTGTTCCTCCTCATGATCATGCTTCTCACCCTGCACACTTGTCAAGGTACTTGTAACCTAAGATGGTATAGAAACTTTGACTTGGGTGATTCCTACTCCTGAGTTTCTACTTTAACTGGAATGGATCCACAAGACTTCCAAAAATCCCTGCCTTTCTCAAATATTACATCCCTCTGCACCACTCTCTTCTTCAGTGCTGGAATGTACACCTTGTATCCTTTTTAGGTTTCGTTGTACCCAACGAAAATTCCCTTCTTATCTGTTGCTTCAAGTTTTTTCCTCTTCTCAATTGGGACATGATAGTATACTAAGCACCCAAAGATACGAAGATGCCCAATATTTGGTTTCTCTCCTATGAATGCCTCTTTAGGAGTCATCTTCCCCATTACTGTATGCAGGATCCTATTCTATAGATAAACTGCAGTGTTGAAAATTTTTATCGATAAAAACATAGGCATATATTGATCATGCAACATAGACTTTGTTACCCCAATGATCACTCTGTTATTCCTCTCAGAGACTCCATTCTTCTGTTGGTTATATGGAACTGTTGGCTCCCTCTTGATCCCAACATCTGCAAAGAAATCCTTGAAGGCATTCGAGGTGTACCCGCCTCCATTATATGTTCTGAGCACCTTGATCCTCTTCCCAGTTTGGTTATCCACAAGATCTTTAAACTCTTGGAACCGTTTGAAGATTTCCCTGGATTCCTTGCTCTTCAAGAAATAGATCCAGATCTTCCTAGAATGGTCATATATGAAGCTTACATAATATCTAGACCCTCCAATAGACACAGATGACATGATCCCATAAATATATGAGTGCATCAAATCCAAGATTCCCTTGGACCTATTATCAATTCTAGGAAAGGCAGTCTTAGTTTACTTTCCCATGGAACACCCTTTGCATAAAATGTGGCGGTATGTAGTGAAATAAGGAAAACCAATTTCTATCTCCCTTAGAACTTTGAGTGCTCCATGATGAAAATGTTCCATACTTCTATGCCATAACTCACCATCATGATTGCAGTTGTTTCTCACCAATGCATTGGTAGGTTCGAATTGGAGTCTGTACAACTTGTTTTTCCTGACCCCAATTACTTTCTGCGAGCTAACACTAGATCCCTTTGGATGGATGTAAACCTTACCATCCTGGAAAGTTACCTAAAACCCTTTTTCCTCCAAGGTCAAAACCTAAATCAGTTTTTTCTACAACCATGGCACATATAAAACACCCTTCACTAGCAATGCCTTCCTGGACTCCCTCTGAAATTTCATAGTCCCTATGCCTGCTGGGTTTTTCTTAGTATTGTCACCAAGTTCAATGTAGAATTCAAAGTTGTTCTCCTCTAGGCTGGTTCAATAGTTTCGTACTCCATTCATGTGACATGAAGCAGCACTTTCAATGTACCAAACACTAGTGGAAATTGAGCTAGAGAAACATGCAACGAGTGAAACACCCATATCAGCCACATGCTTCTTATGGTCTTGTGAGATAGCCCCACCACTAGTGGATGTCCCATCCAACTGGTCCTTTTTCATACATGGCAATAGAAACTTATGCAATCCCTGCAGAACCTGCAACCTAGCTTTACGAAAAAACTTCCATAACTTATCCATCATTCATCTAACTGATTTTATGATCTTCGGAGTTTAGGCTCTGATACCATGCTAATTTTTAACAACCACATATGATTCCAATTTATTCATTTATTTTTATACCCAAATTTATATTGCATATAAAAATTGAATAAAAAAATTACGACACATTGATTACTAATGCACGACAGAATAAAATAAACAATACCATACAAAGTTGTACACGATATAGCCTGGAAAGCCCAGTCCCTGGGGAAACCAACAACATAATGTTTTTATTATTTTGTGATTCATAAAAATGCTTTAGCCCTTACAATAAATCATAGATAGACTCAAACCCTCACTCTCTGACTGTGACTCAAACCCTCAATCACTGAAGACAACTCTAGCATGAGAGAATCCCCCTCTCCAAATCCTCTAAGAGAATCCCTCTCTTAGACTTGATCACTTACTGATCAACCTCTCTCGATGTGTCTCACTAAATCTCCCTCAGACTCTTTTATAACATTCACTTTATGCAATTAACATGGGATCAACACCATGGTACACCCAATACCATGGGCCCTTCAGTACCATGGGCTAATTGACGTTTTACATAAAGTATTATAATGGTTACTTTTTACAAAGAGAGTTACAATTTGAGGTTACTTCCACATGCTAGGAACAATCCAACGTAGAAGCACCTATCCTCACTACAAACTTCAACAACCTTAGGGAAATGGAGGCTAGAACAAAAAAAAGGCCCTTTTGAACAACACAGGCCTAATCAAAGACCCCCAAATCAAATGGGAACAACTAACATTGTTGAGCACGATCGAGGGCACCCCTTTCTATAGAACATGTGGTATGTTTCATGATGAGAAAAGGTGTGCCTATGTTAGGGAAATTAATGGTGAACAAGTCACTGCAGATGGGAACATCAACTTTATTGTATTTCATAATAGCATCAACGCTATGGGAAAAATCATTTCCTCAACCAATATCAAATGTCTGAAGTTCAAGAAGAAAGTAAGGTAGTATATAATGTCACAAGATTGTATGGTGAAAATCCCAATTCCAAACAAGTGTTACAAATGATAAAGGATGAAGGATTAACATATCAAAGAAGAGGAAATGAAAACATTCAAAATTCTCATTCTATATTAGCCTCCAACTTTCCTCATCAAAGAATGGATCATCTAAGTTCATCTATTGATTTAAACATTGACTTAGGTGGATGGATGTCTAAGTCAAGTATGATTGTTCCCACATGACATATAATCAAGATACCTTCAAGAAGGAAAAAGTTACTCAAGTTTCTTGAAAATTCTAAGGAAAAAGTCAAGGAAATTCCTAAGGAATATAGTTAAGATGTTCCAGTTATATTGCAAGGAATGGACAAAGGAAACAAAAGTAACCTATCCGTCTTCATTAGCTGATTGTGAATGACTTACTTCTACATGATTTCATGTTGGATTTTGGGGCATCATTGAATGTAATGACTTGGAAATTTATAAACTGTCTAGGATTGAAAACAACAAGACCTTATACCAATGTATGTGCAATGGATTCAAGAGAGATTGAAGTGTTAGGTATGATTAATAATCTCAAGGTTCGCCTAGCTACTTATATGAACATATGGGTTCTGATGGATGTTATAGTGATATATGTCCTTGATCAATGGGGAATGCTCCTATCAAGAAAATGGGAATCAATCAGAGGATAAAGTATTCAAATGTATTTGTCATATGCAACCACTCTTTATTGCGATAATACATCTTACATGTAGAGAAAATGAAGGGATACCATGTGGATAATCCCTAAGAACCTATGAATGAACCAATGTTTATTGAAGAAGAAATATGTAGCTATTCCTTTATTTCAAATTCAGAAGCACTCGTTAAGAAATATTTTTGTAAAAAAGAGAATTTGGAACATGAACTTTGATGGGGTCCTTTCTAGGTACAAAACTAGTGTTGGGATTGTATTAACCTCTCCAAATGGTGATTTTTTCAACTACACCTTTAAAACAAATTTGGTGCAACAAAAAATGTTGTTCAATATGAGGCATTGTTAGGCTGAGAAATTTCTAAAGATAGAGGGATTAATGTATTAAAAATCAAAGGTGACTTTGATCTAGCATTCCTCCAATTCAAGAATAAGTTTTCTTGTAAGAATGAAAATTGAAAAATTATAGAAACGTTGTCTGGGACACAATGGAATTATTTGGTGCTTTAGATTTAGACGAAATCCATAGAGATGAGAACCAACAAGCTGACAAGTTATTTTTCTCATCTTCAACTTTGCCTTATGAGGAGTTGAAACATGGAGGGAGGTTGGAGATAATTTTTAGACCTTCTGTGCCAGACAACCTCAAACATTGGTAACTATTTAACAATAACAAGCATATCATAAGATTCATCAACCATGTAACGGATTTTGTTGATGTTGATATAGATTGGCTTGTTGAAGGAGAAGAGTATCATGAAGGGTCAATTCCAAATAAAATACCCATTCACAAGTCTCATATCTCCTTGGAAAGAGACTTTGATAGAAATGATAAGTATAAGCTACAGGAAGAAACAATCAATCTCGTGGACTACATAGAGATAAATATTGGATCCAAAGGGAGTCCTAGAAATATTGAAATTGGTAAAGGAAGATCTCCCCAAGAAATAAGAGACATTCAAAATATTGCAAGGGAATATAGAAATGTATTTGGTTTTACTTATCATGATCTTAAAGCTTAAAAAGGAGATGCCATTCAACACACCATCCCTTTCCAAGAAGAATAAAATCCCTTTAGATAAAAGTTGAGGAATATTAATATGAAATTGCTTCCCCTCATTCAACAAGAGATTCAAAATAGGCAGGACACTAGAATCATTGCCCCAACTAGGTATTCAACATGGTTTTCCAACTTGGTAGTCATGAGAAAAAAATGGTGAAATAAGGCTATGTGTTCATTTTAGGAACCTAGATGTATCATGTAAGAAAGATAATTATCCTCTTTCTAACATGGAAAAATTATTATAAAGGATGACAATATTAGGTATAATGTCTATGTTAGATGGTTTCTCAATATATAATTAATTCTTAGTCAACAAACATGATCAACACAAAAAACATTTTGCAACACCTTTGGACACTTATAAATATCTAAGAATTCCTTTTGGATTAATAAATGTCAGTGCAACATTTCAAAGAGCCATGTATTTCACCTTCAATGTTGAATATATGTTGTCATTGATGTCAAAGGGTCAAAGGGTCAATGGATCAAAGATCAAAGATGTCAAAGGATCAATGATCATATGGACTAGAAGTCAAAATTTCTAAAGACTTCCTCTTACAACCAACTTGAAGAAATACATATGAGAGAATATGGAAGTCACACAAAGAAATTCCAGATATTCGTACAAATATAAAAATATTGAATATAAAACAGATGCACGAATACTAGTTGCGAGACGTGTGAATAAAGAGAAATAAAATTGTGTACAAAGTAGTTGGTAAGTGGTACAAATATTTGTAAAGCAACATAAGAAACACACCGATGTGTGCAAAAGTCCCACAAGGGTGTTGGAATATGTGTGTCATAATATACACAAAGATTATTTGTGAAATAATGGCACGCCGACGCAGGTCCTAACTTGCTAAAGACACAATCTAGTGGGAGGTCATCCGAAGTTAAGGGACTTCACCAAGTGGACACATCTCTTGAGTCAAGAAGATTATAAATAAGCAAGAGATGGACGAGGTGAAGTAAGCTTGTGGAAAATGAAGATTTGAGATAACAATTGAACTTAGCTTTAGAATCTCTTTGGGGTATTAATGGCTCGTTGGTAGTAGAAAGTATATTTATGTAGCAGAGCTGTAGTGCACAATACGGTCAATGATGACCAACAAGTAACTGCACCGGAATGAAGGATACTCGTAGTTCGAATGTGCGAAGGTTCTTCTCAGTAAAAATGCAGATTGCAGAACAATAAGTGTGATAGAGCCTAAAATTCTATTCAGACATAGAACACAGATCAACAAAGAAGACACAGATCGCAGTTGTTTTTGCACATTTTTTTTGGGCAACTGTATGTTCATACGCATATCAAAAGGTTACAACAGTTGCATAATTTGAAGAAAATATATCTCTCTATTTGCAATACTTCTATACAATCATATATCATACTAGGGAGGTTGGATGAGGCAAGGAGAAGGGGGTCGTAGTCTCCTTTATGTGGGTGCAAATAAAACTCAGGGGGGTAGTAACCTCCTTCCAATGGGCGCTGAAGAACAAACGAAAGTTGTAGCTTCCACAACATGAGAGCGTAGTTTTTCAATAGGTCAGAGCTTGAAGCTGTAAGTCGCAATTTGCGCAGTAAGATCGATATCTGTTCAAGTTGGTTCTTGAAGACTATGAGTTGGTGCTTACGCAGATTAAACTTGTTACAGGTCAGTGCCAACAGTTTGTAGATTGTACTTGGGATTAGGTTAACACCTAAAATGAGTGGGTGCTCATGTTTGGAGATTGTAATCTCCCATTGATGTAAATACACACACACACACACACACACACGCATTTGTTCTCAAGTATTTGTGCGTTGTTCTGATTATTATTGTGAATGATGGAAAGTTTTAAATATGCAAAAAATCTGTATAAGTTAAAATATAACACATCTGCGCAATTACTGATTCAATCCCCCTCTAAGAAAAAACTTAATACCAACATTCAAAGATTTAATTCAAAAAATCATTGAAATATATCAAGATGACTTAATTGTTTACTCAAAGGATAAAAGTGATCATGTAAGTAATCTAAGTCAAGTGTTTGAAAGACATTGGAAACATGGAATATCCTTGAATCCTAAGAAGTCAATCTTCGTTGTATATGAATGCAAACTATTGGGTCATATAGTCTCTAAAGGAGTTAATATTGATCTGAAAGAATAGAAGCAAGCAAATAAATTAATTTACCAATCAATAAGAAAGTTATTTAATACTTTTTTAGAAAGATTAATTTTTTCTAAAGGTTCATTCCAAATTTAGTAGAGATAATTAAGCTAATACAAAGGTTGTTGAAGAAAGACATCAATATTAAGTGGCGTGAAGAGTGAAGAAAAACATTTGGATTAATTAAGGATTCCATTAGTAGATATATTTTCTTGGTTAGTCTAGATTATTCTAAGGATTTTCAATTTTTTTTGTTCGCTTCCGAGGACACTATTTTCGAAGTATTGTTACAAAAAAACGATGAAGGGAGTGAACAACCTATAACATTCATGGGAAAATCATTGCAAGATGTGGAGTTAAAGTATGCAATCCTAGAAAAGAAATATTATTCTCTTGTTAAGTATTTGAAACATTTTTGGGCCTATGTAGGCTATTCAAAGATAATTGCTTACATTCCTCACCTAATGGTTAAGGATATATTATCTCAATCTGATTTCTTGGGATTTAGAAGAAAATGGGTATCAAAGATACAATAGTATGACAAAGTCAATTGAAGGTTGAAGGCCTAACAAAGATGCTAACAAAAGTAAATGAGAAGGATTTGAGCATAAATGCACTAAATGAATCCTTGATGTACCAAATAGTTGTAGAATTATAGGAATATCATGAGCTATATGTGGACATCATATATTATCTTAAATATCTTACTTGTTAATTCACTTGGTCGATCATAAACGGATATCCCTAAGGTTTAAATATTCTAAGTATTGTTTTGTGCAAAATTGGCTAGGTTGAAGATACTCTGATGGATTGGTACTTAGATGTGTCAATGACAAAGAGGCCAAGAAACTCAAGAAGGAATTACATGAAGGAGTATGTGAAGGACATTATTCACCTAAGACGATAACTCATATTATATTAGGAGCATGATATTATTGGCCCACTTTACTTCGAGATGTTCATAAACTCTTTAGAGCATGTGATCCATGCAATATTTTCACAGGAAAACAAAATTTAGCCTCCCTTTTTTTTGCATCCAGTTAAAGTTGAAGCTCCTTTCCAACAATGGGGACTTGATTTCATCGGAAATTTTCATGAAAATTCAAGCAATGGTTATACATGGATCCTCATTGAAACAAATTACTTTACTAGATGGGATGAATCTATCCCCTTGAATAAGGAAACTAATAAATTGTCATGGAGTTCCTAGAAGATAAGATAATCACAAGATTTGTTGTTCCAACAAAAATCACCATGGATAATTCCATGGCATTCAATTCATCATAACTCTTAATTTTTTACTTTAGTTATGGAATCATTCTATCCCATTCATCCAAATATTATCCTCAGGAAAATGGAAGTAATAAACATCTAATGACAATCTCAAGAAGATAGTTGGAGACAACAATAAATGTTGGGATAGGAATATTAAGTTTTATCTATGGGAGGACATAATAACGAAGAAATGAGACATATGGAAAAGTAGTTTTGAGTTAGTATATGGGTTGAAGTTATAAATTTAACCACCCACTTGAAGATCCCTATGTGTCAACTACTACATACTTTATGACAAATCAAGATGCAGTTCAAGGAAGAATTACTCAATTAATAGAGTTTGACGAGATCATAAGGAAAATATTCCATCATTTTGTGCAAAGTCAAACAAAGGTCCAAGGTACTTTTGATAAAGGAGACCGAGAAAGATCATTCCATGAAGGGGACTCCCTAATGTGGGATAATGTAATTGTTATCTCCCAAAAAGTACACCGTCATTTTGGGTGATAGAATGGGTTAAAATTTTTATATCTGTGAGTCTTGTGCTTCAAGATCCAAAATTTTTGCTTTCGGTAGTGAACTCAATCTGTGGAAGTTTACTTAACTACCGAAACAGGTCAGTTTCGGCAGCTAAGATGGTTTGCCAGAACGGCCTTAACTGCCGAAAATGTTTCCATGTGTAAAAAACAAAATCTTGTGCTTTCGCACGCTCCAAAGTCAAGTCATATGCCGTATTCATCTTCTGCAAATGACAAGGTTCTTGGTAGATTAATTTCTTCCAACATTAATGGTTGAAGTAGCTGGTTTTCAATTCCAAGTTCTTTGAAAACAGGTTGAAGTTATTATTCCATGAACAACAATATTGAAAATACTAAGTCACGGGCCCTTTTTGAGCAATATGGCATCATACACATACTTACACTGCATGCAGCCATTGTGGATTTGTCATGATATCGCATTATGATAAAATAGTAGCACATGGTGCTATGAGAGCACTTCACAAGGGAGAGGGTAGCGTGGATGAGTCTACAATAAAGTGCTCTGTTGATAAAATTGATTCTAGTCCTAGCAAAGATGCATATTACAGAAGTGCCATTTGCATGAAGGAAGTGAAGGACCTTAATGTTGCCAGGGACAGTCCAGATGTTTCTAGCAATGGCTTGTTGAATACGATTCAGACATTGGAAATGCCAATTGAACAAATAAAGGTGAGATTTGTTAGATCTACTGCTAATCCAGGAACATGGGAAATCGCTGCAATGAAGTGCAAGACTGAGGTTACATGCGTTAACCATATAATAAGAAACATGTGAAGTGAAGCCTGAGTAGCTTCACGAATAGGATAAATCAGTCAATCACCAGAATATTAAGTGTATAACAGAGCAAAAAGATCTTCTTTCTGCACAGGTCCGAAATTTATCCTCCCAAATGCTTTGAAGGTTAAAAATCCAATTGCTATGCCATGTGTTTATTGCAATATGCCTTGCTATTAAATGATTCTCGAGTGCCCAGCCATGCTATGTCACATTGCTTCCCTGTAGGGTTTATTCGTTGTTGAACCATAACTCAAGAGGAATTTTTGCTGAAATCGCGTGATCTTTCGGGGAAATTTAGACAGCCTTCCTGAGCTCTAAATCCAAATCTAAAAGCACCAGTGGATAGCTTATGATCTGTAGATCAAAATCGACTATTTGAACATGCAAAACAGACATCGGACGGCTGAGAAAATTGATTTTTTCCAAAGGCAGTTTTTTTAGGAATTCTACAGGTTTCGGCAGCTTAGGCGAGCCTCCAAGAGCTCATTAGCTGCCGAAAAGGCTGACTTTCGGCAGTTAACGCGTGAAACTGGCAGAAGGCTTAGCTGACGAAAGCCTGTTTTCACAGATCGCTTAAGATTTCGCCCAGATCTCGGATTTGTTCGCTGAAATGGCAGAAGGCTGATCAAAATGAATGAATTATAAATTGTTTTATCATTATCTACAGGAGTTTTGAGCTAGATCAAAGTGAAGTGGGCGTTTTGGCTAATTTGAAGCATCTTTTGAGGAAACAGCTCTAAGATCAAAGTGCCACATCATCAAGAGCGTTTCTGTTATGTTCCAATCAAAGTCCACCGAGCCTTGGAAGGCTAACTGCACTTCACCAACCACCAAGCACAAGAAAGGAGACCAACTCATCTTCATTTCCTTGATTTTAGGGATCAGTCCCTGTCTTTTGCATTTGTTGTTCTAGTTTACTAGTGTTAACTCAAACAAGATCCATGTTTTTAGGATCTTGAAACTACTTTGTAAAGACTATAAAGTCTGAGTACTGAGGCTGAACCAAGGGGTTCGAGCTTGGAGAAACTTGGCTTATGTTTTGGTTGCTATTCAAATAAAATCACAGTTTTCTCTTGTTATTGTAATCAGATTTTTTGTCATCCACCATTATTCTGCACTCTGTTGAATTAGCTTAGCTTATGCTTATGATTTAAAGGAGGAACTTCTTATTGTTTAGTATAGCCCTGCGTTATGTATGTACTTGGTTGTATGAACCCTACAATTTAATGTATTTGGTTGTCTGAGCAATATTCTGCATGTCTTGTCTGTTATTTATCATCTGATTTGCAGTTTCTAAGAGCACTGGCTCATTGAACTATTTGGATTAGCAGTCTTTCCATTGTGCCATTCTAGTATCCCCTCGATCCACTTACTGAAAGATAATGATTTTACAAGTTACCAAGCATACTTAGCCGTAACCACTAAGTAGTTTCTTGGAGAGCTAACAAAATGGCGCTGTTACCGGGGAGCGAGTTGAGAAGCTGATCTTCCTGGGAGACGACATAGATCTACTCTTTGATGATAGACAAGGGGTAGACACTTATTGGTTATAATCATCTATCTGGCGACTCCATGAAGGATGAACTCAGTGGCGACTCCATTGTTCAGAATTCTGTTGGTGATTCCACTGGTATGAAATGGAAAGATCTTAGCTAAGAGGTATGCTTTCTGTGATTTTTCAGATATAGCTGGTTTTCCGCATCCAGTGCCAACTATAAATGAATGGGATGATTATCTTCCTAGATTCAGAGGAAGTAAGTATGATCATCCCGGTGAGCACTTATTCAATTTTCATCAATGCATGCTTGAACATGGCTTTGTTCACGAAGATGTCTTGATCAAACTGTTCAAATTTTCTTTAGAAGGAAATGCTCGTGAATGGTGTCAATCCCTTCCTGCTGTTAGTATCCATTCTCTGAAGGATTTCCATGTGGCTTTCAATTCATATTACGAGAAAATTTATTCAGCTGATCTTCTTTTTCCTGAGTGTTGTCATGAGTTTAATTTTTCAAAATTAGAACTTCAGGGAGAGTATGCTGCTGAAGAAAATACTCTCCATCATGATAAGGAGGTCATTGATTCACCCCATGATAACCTTAGTGATGCTTTTGACATCATATCAAATGCACCTACTGATGTATGTTGTCATGAAGATGAGATTGTTCCCTCTGAAAAGTTCGAAGATGTTGAGCAGAGTGACATATCAGCAAGTGATAGTTTCAGATCTGCAGAGCTTGAAGAGCACAGCCTACAATTTCCAGATTTGCAGGGGCTGTCTAATATTCAACTAGAACACATGAATCATGATCCCGAATGTGTTGATGTTGCAGCAACATATGTTATGAGCAGCCCACATCTTCCAGACTTGCTGAAAAAGACAGATTGCAGCAGACTTTTGCAGGAAGGGCAGCAAAATGGTTTGGATCAGAAATTCAGTTCATATGTTTCTCCAGCAGATCTCAAGCAGTCTACATTCAGCAGTGAGTTTTGTGGAGAAAATGAAGAGCAGCTGCAACACAGTCAGTTGGAGCAGCAGCTCCAAGAGGTATTTCATTGTGATTTTGATGATCCTTTTGCTGACTATTTAAAGTCTATGAGCAGTATAGATCTTAAAATTTTTCTTCCAGAAGAAGATTGTCTTTATCCTCTGTTCAAACATATTTTCTACATGATATGGCTTCCATTGTTGTTTGAGTCAAGATCAAAGATGCCTGTAAATCACAATCTGACATGGTTGCATTGGAAATCCAGTGTTACTTGATCATGCTGCTCCTATTAGTTAGTGTAGGAGTAGATAGGAAAATAAGCTCTTTTATGAGCACGTAGATCATCTTCAGTTGATTGTTGAATAAGCAGAGCAGGCTGCATGTAAGCTACAGGTGGGATACAGGTTTGCAGAGGGATCAGTGTTAAATACTTGATGACTCCATGCCCAATGCTAAAGGCTACTGGAACTACTTGGTTCTGGGATTCTTCGGAACCTCACTGGGAGGATTCCATCCCCGAGTAGGAGCCAGATGTTATCTCCCAAAAAGTACACCGTCATTTTGGGTGATAGAATGGGTTAAAATTTTTATATCTGTGAGTCTTGTGCTTCAAGATCCAAAATTTTTTCTTTCGGTAGTGAACTCAATCTGTGGAAGTTTACTTAACTACCGAAACAGGTCAGTTTCGGCAGCTAAGATGGTTTGCCAGAACGGACTTAACTGCCGAAAATGTTTCCATGTGTAAAAAACAAAATCTTGTGCTTTCACACGCTCCAAAGTCAAGTCATATGCCGTATTCATCTTCTGCAAATGACAAGGTTCTTGGTAGATTAATTTCTTCCAACATTAATGGTTGAAGTAGCTGGTTTTCAATTCCAAGTTCTTTGAAAACAGGTTGAAGTTATTATTCCATGAACAACAATATTGAAAATACTAAGTCACGGGCCCTTTTTGAGCAATATGGCATCATACACATACTTAAACTGCATGCAGCCATTGTGGATTTGTCATGATATCGCATTATGATAAAAGAGTAGCACATGGTGCTATGAGAGCACTTCACAAGGGAGAGGGTAGCGTGGATGAGTCTACAATAAAGTGCTCTGTTGATAAAATTGATTCTAGTCCTAGCAAAGATGCATATTACAGAAGTGCCATTTGCATGAAGGAAGTGAAGGACCTTAATGTTGCCAGGGACAGTCCAGATGTTTCTAGCAATGGCTTGTTGAATACGATTCAGACATTGGAAATGCCAATTGAACAAATAAAGGTGAGATTTGTTAGATCTACTGCTAATCCAGGAACATGGGAAATCGCTGCAATGAAGTGCAGGACTGAGGTTACATGTGTTAACCATATAATAAGCAACATGTGAAGTGAATCCTGAGTAGCTTCACGAATAGGATAAATCAGTCAATCACCAGAATATTAAGTGTATAACAGAGCAAAAAGATCTTCTTTCTGCACAGGTCCGAAATTTATCCTCCCAAATGCTTTGAAGGTTAAAAATCCAATTGCTATGCCATGTGTTTATTGCAATATGCCTTGCTATTAAATTATTCTCGAGTGCCCAGCCATGCTATGTCACATTGCTGCCCTGTAGGGTTTATTCGTTGTTGAACCATAACTCAAGAGGAATTTTTGCTGAAATCGTGTGATCTTGCAGGGAAATTTAGACAGCCTTCCTGAGCTCTAAATCCAAATCTAAAAGCACCAGTGGATAGCTTATGATCTGTAGATCAAAATCGACTATTTGAACATGCAAAACGGACATCGGACGGCTGAGAAAATTGATTTTTTCCAAAGGCAGTTTTTTTAGGAATTCTACAGGTTTCGGCAGCTTAGGAGAGCCTCCAAGAGCTCATTAGCTGCCGAAAAGGCTGACTTTCGGCAGCTAACGCATGAAACTGACAGAAGGCTTAGCTGCCGAAAGCCTGTTTTCACAGATCGCTTAAGATTTCGCCCAGATCTCGGATTTGTTCGCTGAAATGGCAGAAGGCTGATCAAAATGAATGAATTATAAATTGTTTTATCATTATCTACAGGAGTTTTGAGCTAGATCAAAGTGAAGTGGGCGTTTTGGCTAATTTGAAGCATCTTTTGAGGAAACAGCTCTAAGATCAAAGTGCCACATCATCAAGAGCGTTTCTGTTATGTTCCAATCAAAGTCCACCGAGCCTTGGAAGGCTAACTGCACTTCACCAACCACCAAGCACAAGAAAGGAGACCAACTCATCTTCATTTCCTTGATTTTAGGGATCAGTCCCTGTCTTTTGCATTTGCTGTTCTAGTTTACTAGTGTTAACTCAAACAAGATCCATGTTTTTAGGATCTTGAAACTACTTTGTAAAGACTATAAACTCTGAGTACTGAGGCTGAACCAAGGGGTTCGAGCTTGGAGAAACTTGGCTTATGTTTTGGTTGCTATTCAAATAAAATCACAGTTTTCTCTTGTTATTGTAATCAGATTTTTTGTCATCCACCATTATTCTGCACTCTGTTGAATTAGCTTAGCTTATGCTCATGATTTGATGGAGGAACTTCTTATTGTTTAGTATAGCCCTGCGTTATGTATGTGCTTGGTTGTATGAACCCTACAATTTAATGTATTTGGTTATCTGAGCAATATTCTGCATGTCTTGTCTGTTATTTATCATCTGATTTGCAGTTTCTAAGAGCACTGGCTCATTGAACTATTTGGATTAGCAGTCTTTCCATTGTGCCATTCTAGTATCCCCTCGATCCACTTACTGAAAGATAATGATTTTACAAGTTACCAAGCATACTTAGCCGTAACCACTAAGTAGTTTCTTGGAGATCTAACAGTAACAAACATAAATTTAAATGTAATATTAATAACATCAATGACAACAACACTGATAAATAATATTGATTAAATATTAATGAGAAGTCAATGGAAATACCTTTTCAAATGAAAGGATATTAAGGCCTTCTTCAATTATTTTTATATTCAAGAACACCAATTGTAAAAATAACTTCTATCATTCATTCATTATCAATTACACTTTTATATATTCAATCTCTATCGCAAAATACTTCTATCTTTATAGTGATTCCGACATTGGTATTAGAGGCATCTTTGGGTGAATTTTGCATCACACTTTAATTGTTATTTAGTACAACCATAAATTACAACTCCCTACTAGAAATTTCAAACTTGCTATGTTGTACACTCTCTAGGAGCTCTCTTATCTGTTGTACACTAAAATCCAAACCACTTTTCACATTTTGTACATCATATATTAGTGATCTCTTGTAGCTGCCACAGTTTTGGTCCAGTCACCATTTTAATTGTAATTTGTGTTCAATTTTGTTGAACTTTGATCTTTAATATTAATTGCAGAAATATTGTAGTATTTGAAAAACAATGAACAATCATAATCATAAGCATTCCCACATAGCACAATATGTACCCTGGGGAAACCCTCTAAAACAGTAAAGGATAAATCCCCAACAAATGTTCCTTAGTATAATGATATATAGCAAATAATGTCTTTTACAATTGTGGATCACATTCGACACCCCTGATGCAATATAAGAGAGAAATCCAAGAACCCCAGGTGGAATAAATGAGCAAGAGAGAAGAGAGATAGATAGAAGAACTCTGTAATGTGTACAACACATAACCAATTCACTAATTTAGGTCTCATGCAAGAGATAACAAATGCCTACATGGAGAATTAACTCTGCACATTGATCTCATCAAACCTGCATAACAAATGCACAATACTTTACATTACTGGAATATATCTTTTCTCTTCCAACTTCAAGATGAACTTCATTTTTTCCTACCTTAGGAGGTCATTGTCACTTCACTAGTGCCATGGGGGACTCATATGGGGCCCGCCTAACACTCAATGTGCATGTCTGCATGAGTTTAGGAGCTCTAGGGACAAATCTTTATAATTTAGGAACCCACTCTGAGTGCCACTAGCAGTCACCAGAAGTTGACCCTAGTCGCTGTTCAGTTATGTTCAATTATGCTCTGAGTCCCATCAGTTAGTTCAATTTCAGTCATCCTAGCGCCAATTTGCATGATTTAAGCGAGGTTGGGCACCTTTGCTCACCTAACTCAATCAGTTAGCTGATTATGAACTGATTTAGTTGACCGGAGTTGTATTAGTGAGCTCTAGTGGTGACTTTCCCACACTGAGTTAGCACCAGAGTCAGTCTAGGTTGGTGGATTCGAATCCTACCTATGGAATTCGAACTCTCCTATTTGTAACACTATTGTATTACATACAATTTATTGATTAATGGATGTAATGTTATTCTTCCAATTTTGTCTCCATGTGTGTGCAATTTTAATTTTTCCTTGAATAATTGCTTAGTGATTACTAAATTCTTCCTCTCTTCTACAGTCTTATTTTCAAATTTATTTCATGCAGGCTTGAAGATCTTATCTTAGCTAAAATTAAACACCAACTGGATGCTAGACAATTTAGTTAGGATTCTAACTCAAGTTTCATCATGCAAGTGTCGTCTTTTAGTTTAACTAAAGTGTCGTCATGAAAAACACTTTAGTTAACTCAATCTTCTTTATTAACACTTAGTTAACTCTTTTAATTGAATTCATTCTTGATTACATCGCTAAAGTGATTGATTCGAGTTCTACTTAATTAGATGAAGTATTCCTTGTTAACATCACTGGTTTTTAACAATTCGATTTCCCCTTAATTAATTGAAGTCTTTATCATGAAATCCGAGTTCTCTCGATCCTCAATACATCTCATCTTTATCTCTTAACTTATCTGCATGGTCCACATGTACCAATTTAATTTATCTATCATATCAATTATATTAAGGATATTTATTCCAATGATGTGATCATATTGTTTTACTATCATTCCAAGTGGTCATATGCTAAATTAATTCACTCTAGAGGTAGCCAATCTTTAGAAGAGACTTAAGACCTCATCCATCTCGAGTACCATGTAATACATCACAAATCATTCATGCTTCTATACACAAATAATTACCTCAACACACGAGGTACCACCTCAACAAATGAGGATACGAATCGACACACAAGTCCTTATTATTATCCAACAAGACTATATAACATCACCACTTTGACATACACAACACTTACCTCAACACATGAGGCTTAACCTTTACACATAAGGATTAGTCATTCTTGAGTCCAACTCAAGGATCTTCTCCAATTTTCCCGAGTCCAACTGAGGCTCCCTAAGGCACTAACTCGACATAGGAGGCCCAATGTGGGTGCACACGTTTGGCTTGGAGAATGACTCACGATGATGTAACTTTAACAATTTGCACATTATATACAACTGTCGATTGATTATGTACAATTGCATGTTAGTTCCATACGTTGGTCGCCAATCTGTTCCATCGACACTCCATTGTACATTGTCATTGCATTTTGTTCGTACACAAAAAATTTCTTTGTACTTTATAATACATCCTTATAATTCCTCCATGTGACTTTTTGTAAGATCATGCCCATGGATTTTTACTTGGAATTTTATTCCTAGTTGGACTTAATTTTTTCTTTTGAAAAAGGATTACATTTCCACAAAAAAATATTTATATATACAATATATAAGCAGAATTAAATGTGGGCCCCACAAGAAGTTGTCACCAACATGGGAAAGAATAATGAGGAAGCACATGCACATTTTTTTGTTAGATGAATTAGGAGAGAGTTTTTACAAGTTAATGAAAGAGATATCTAAAACATTTAAAGATAATATTAACAGTATAACATAAGAGTTTGAGTCTCGATGGAAAACCCTATTAAAATTAAGAAACAATGATAGGGATGAAACGATGAAAAATAATTAACAAGCATAGAGAATCGACCAAACAAACCAATATTGAAAGATGAGATAGGTGATCAGTCAAACCAATAATTTACAAAGATCTACTAGTAAGTTTGAATTTATCTGCCCCATAAAAGGAAATCACTATAGCATACAACTTAGACTCATATTATGACAAAACACCACCAAAAGTATCACTAGCAACAATATCTTGTACACTTTTGAATGAGAATGATGGATCTAAACAAGAAAATACTTCTCGAAAGGAACAAATACAAGAACCACCTAGAAAGTATATTCCGCCTCATCTCAAAAAGTATAATAAGATCGGGGTTCCATTAAAAGGGGAAAGCAAGCTTACAACACCGCTTGCAACCATGAACTGGAAACTGCAACCCAAGAATCATCAAAGGTTCGATTTCAACAAACAGGTCCTTCAAGATATGATGCACACCTTATAAAGGAGCCTTGTTAATTCTCAACAAAAGAACGAAGTCAAGCCCCTATTACTAGACAAACACAAAAATAATGCCATTAAGATAACATGCTTCACCAAAGAAAATTCTATTTATTATGATTTGAGAAAAACACATTCCTTAGAGAGGGTGGCAACGTAACAATCATAAATAAAAGTGTAATATTAATGATAGCAACAATAATAATAATAAATAATATTTTTTAAAGCTTATAAAAAATTCAAAGGACATACCTTTTCAAATGAACAAGCATCTAAGTAACTTAGATTAATTTCAATTTTGTTTTTTATTATTTAATTTCATTTTTGCTAGTTACTTGATTTTTCTCTGACATTACGTATTGGTTTCATTATATATATCATGGTACTGCTGAAGTATTTTGTTGAGAATGTGTAAATACAGGTCATAGATTATGGGGTTCTTGAATGCTTTCAAAAGATAAAAATGTGCGTCCCACAATTGTAGCCAGCTGTTACCCCTCAAATTGTATGACTTAACCAGGAGGTAAAGATGTTGATGATTCATATAAAGCTCAATGGACGGTTTGTTTAATCCAAGTATGTAAAATATGTCATTTGTATAAAGTGATCCATGGTTTTGATGTAATGTAAGGTAATGGTGTAACTAAGATGTATCTTGTATAAGTAAAGGGATAGTTATAACACTTACTTGTCTCCCCTATTACAGTTGTACACAGGTAATGTCTCTTGAGTGTTTTTTTTACCAAGGATTAATTACATATTCACGATCGCAAATATTCCAAGGGTTTTCCACTTGAAAATCCTCTAAGTTGGGGACATTTTCCTAGGTGAAACTTGCCATATATTACAGTACATGATCCCTACGAGTCAATGTAATGTAAACATCTCATGTATATGGTCACCATGGAGACTTATGTAATGTCATGTTAGAGTCTAAAGTCTTAAGAATCCCTCTTGCACATGGTCATATGGTAATTCTAATATGCTAGTGGTTAGAAAACACGTTAAAGGATTAGGAAATGGTTTCCCTATGCCCAACTTTAGGTTTAATATTCATATTTGTTATTAAATTTACAACTCAAGGTTCCCCTTTATGACGTTAAAATCCTCACATATGAAAACCCCACACATTCCAATGCATCCACCTATGCCAACCTCCTAGGATAAAACCCCCCTTATTTTGTGTTTATCTTCACCCTTAGATCCTCTTAGACCCATCTAGCCCCTTAAACCTCCCAATACCCTCCTTAATCATGCAAAATGTCCCTCCTAAATCCCACATGTGTAAGTCATACTCTCTATTCCCTCACACATTTGGCTCTCTATCCTTACTTTAACCTTGGTTTATACCTTGTTTGACTTGTTTGGACTTTCACCTAGCTTTAAGGAGGTGGTTGGAAGCCGTAGAATCCTCCTTTGTCCCACATGTGCCAAGAAAAAGATGGAAACTTCATCCAAACCCCAAATCACCCCCTCGTACTCTCTTTGACCATAAGACCCTTCCTAAGCAAATATTTTGGCCTCCTTGAGCTAGTTCCCTTTCCTTTTGGCCTGTTTCAACCACCTTGAGGCATTTCTATTATTATTTTGTCATGTCAAGAGGTATTTGTTGGTTTTGAGTCTTCTAAAAGTAAAAAATAAACTTTTTTTCTTGAGAAGAGGTTGAGATTCTAAAGCTACGGAAGGAAATATCCTATCATTTTCTTTGTTGGTTGTTGATGATACAGGAGAGTTATCTTTGTACAAGACATTGTTTTATAATGAAGTTTTCTTTGGACATGAAGGTCATATCTTGGAGCTTCTCATAGTTGACGATAGTTTCTTGTTTATGGTTCTTCTATTTGAGGTAACATTTTGCTAGGATTGTTTTTAATTTCTCTTGAGCTTCTTTAGGGGCAATATTGTCAAAGGGATAGGATCTATTTTAAGATTTTATTCTAGATTCAATTGAAGTTCTTGCACAGAGGGTGGTTTTTCATTGTAGGGTTCTTAGTTCGAATGATGAAATTCTAACCCCTTCTAGTGTAGGGTTCACTCAAGTAAGACGTAGAGGAGCCTATCATCCCTTTGTGATTTGTATTTTGTAACTTCTATTACATCTATGAAAGTTGGAGGCATTGAGAGCTTATTATTCCCATGTGATATTTGTGGAACAAGTCCATTGGAGAATTTCTTAGTTGTCTCCATAACCCCCAAAAGGTAAGGTACTTGTCTCTCTTATTTCTCTTGCAACTATCCATAAAAATACAAACTAAATTTCTTTCCCTTTTTGTGTTTTATTTAGTAAAATCTAACCTTAAAAGAAAAATCCAAAACTATTTTAGATTTCACTTGGATCCATTGATTAATCTTGAGTATCATAGATAAATATTTATTTCTGAAATTTCTCTTCATACAAAAATAATTAAAATTTAGAATTTTGTTGACTGTTCCTTTGTAACACCCCGATTTTGATCCCGTTTGCATTAAATGTATATGATGTATATATTGTAATTAATCATGGTGTGGAGCAACAGGAAAAAGACCCACTACATATTATTGTTTTATGTTCCGGCGATTAAATCGGTGCCGATGGTATTTTGTGCTAGCCAGGCATGTTATGATTTTTAAATCATCATGTAAATATGCAATTAATTAAAAACCCACAAACCAGTTATGTCAATGCAACAATAATGAGAAGGGGCATGATTTCCTAAGGATAAGGGGGGGGGGATGTTTAACCTTTGGGTCCAATGGGGAAAAGCCAAATGTCAAAGGGAGAACCCATCAAGACTGTCAACTACCTTTCTTATCTTACTCACCCAATCATTTATTACTGCCAGAAATTGGTTGAGTTGGTTATTTCATGGGATGGGCAAGGTATGACAACCCAAATTCGAATTGGAGAAGCCATCAGTTTTTGGGAAATGCATTTGACTCCTTGGGAAAGAAAAAACCCAAAAACGTAGGCCATTTTGCCATGCTTTCATGTTGGGATGTTTTCCTCACCATTTTCCTTCATGCGAGCTCTCTTGGGCATCCAAAACTTCCTGTGTGTGTTTTCATCCCACGTTTTTGGTTGTTGGCTTCATTTTCCCATGGATGGGAGGTCGTTTTTGTAATGCCAAGGATTGGGTTGGTTTTCCTCACGTTTTTGTAGCTGCCAGTGCATTTTCCACTCACGATTTTGCAGTTTCATGTGTTTTTACCATGGCTGTGAAGTGTTCTTGTTAGCTTCTGGTGGCTGGGATCTCGGCTAGACGTTTTGGTGTCATTTCCACATGCCCACGGTGGGGGATTTCGTTGTTTAGTGTTGCCCAACGAGTGGGAGAACCAAGCCACGAATTTTGGGTGCTGTTGACGTTGTTTTGGCCACGTTAGGGCCATAAACGAATCTGGAATTCGAGTTTCTCAGCTTGAGTTGCTTCTACCCAGTTGCCATACTCGATTTTGGTCTCTGTGGTGTTTTACCTTCAGTCCAGAACTGTTGTTGCTGTGTGCACACCGTTTGTTGGCCTTTGAACTGTCTTTGGGTGTGGAAATGGGGCCTGAGCTTGCTTGACAAACCTAGTGTGTGCAGGAGCCTCACAGACAGAGCTAGAGGGACATATTTCTTCTTTACACCCCCTGAATAGCACTGGAAGGGAAGGCATAGCCCGAGGGACTGTGTAGCAGAGAAGGGGATGCTTCCTTGTGTTGGGTGTGTGTGGATGTTCTAGAAGTCAGGCTAAAACTGGTGTAGGTGTCCATAGCTCTTGGATTGAGCTCACTATCTTAGCAGCCAACCTTTCTAGCTCCTTGTTAGCCTGATAAACCCAACTGTGTTGGCTTGGATGAATTTTGTGTATCCTTGACTACGTGTGAGCCTGCTAGTTTCCCTTTATTCCTTGTAGAATCATGCCCAGCTCGGGGGTGGCAATGTTGCTGAGCGATTGATGAGCACAATGGCCTATGGTTGGGTGGAACGTTGCAACAACGTAGCTGGTTGCGGGACAAGGTTCTTTTAAGATAAGTATTCTTTTGTTTAATTCCTTGCAATTGTGTTTGTTTTATCTCTGCATCTGTATATGTGATTATGATTTAATATGAACATGTTAAAATGCTGTGAATATCATGTATTGAATGATAAGTTGCATCTATGTATGTTTTATTTTACTGCATTTTATATCTTATGTTCATGGGGCTTAATTTTCCCGGCTTCATAGCGGTTAGTCACGTCCTCTTCGCCGGTTAGAGGGGTCGGGACATGACATCCTTGTTAATACCTTAGATAAATTTTATTTTGGAAAATTAACATAAAAGAAGTGGAAATTAATGTTACTATTTACTGTTTACTTTTTGTTTTTATATTTATTTTTCAAAAAACAAATTATAAAAAATAAAAAAACAAATTTTGTGCTTCATTGTTTAGATTCATAAATTTGCTATTAATCTCATAATTAGACAAGTTTAATGGTGTTTTATTGAGGCAATATTGCAATTTATCCAATCTGAAATTTTGTTAAAAAATAGACAAATTTCTAAATTTAGTCATTCTAGAAAATTAGCTATTTTATTTTAAATTTGAAAGAATTTTTCTGTTGTAATTTTCTACAATTCTCCACATATATATATATTGCAACAACTAGTTGGAAAATTTTTCACAAGCCTAAGTGTCATTTTTAGTATTTTTTCTAGGTCATTTAGTTATGTAATTTTCTGCATTTTACTGTTTTAGTAATTTCCAGGATTAGTTTTCATTATCTATGTTAAAGAAATTAATCATAATACGCAAGGAGGAAATTTCTAGTGCTTCTAAGTGCTAAACCCTTGAATCTCTAAACCCTAAAACTTATACACTAAGTGTTATTGATTTTGTCTTGACATTTATATTTAAGTAACATAAGTGGTTATTGTTATATATTTTAAGTCAACAATTATTGTGACTAATTGATAAGACATAACTGATTTTGTTGGATAATTAAGACACATCACAAAATCATATTGACAAGTGCTATATCTTAATTGTGGATTTGGTAAATTGTCTTGTTTACAATGTTCATTGATTCATAGTGAATATCTTGAGAAACATTAATGTTGAGTTTACCATTGCTATTGGATATTATAAGTGAATCCATTGGCTAAGCTTGAACATCTATTGTTAATGATAATTTTATTGATTGCTTAAGCTTTCTCCAAGCACATGAGCTAAATTTACATCCTATATTGAGCTTAGAAATAGTCTAAACTTATCCTAGTATTGTTATACTATTCCTTTATACTTGAATAAATAATCAACTTGGGATACCCCGTAGGATTAGGTTTAACAACAAAGCTTGAAGTGAGAGGTTGTGAGTTGAGTTGACAGTGATGAACAACCTTTGTTTCCACCTAGATTGTGCTAGTGCTTTTAGTGGTAACAAGTTGCATTCATACTATTCACCATTCCAAATAAAGCCTTTAAGGTATCCCCAAGTTCCTTCCCACTTTTGTTATCCTTGGTATGATAAATGAGATCAGGATCGACGTGAAGTGTGATCAACCCAAGTGCTTCATCCTTCCTCAAACATAAGAGGTCATATCTATAATCATGTTCAACAAGAAGCAACATTGCCAAGTACATCCATAGATATACTTTTTGAAATAGGGAAATCATTTGATCCACCCAAGAATGATAGTTGGTCCCATTTAGATGGGGAAACAACTGCATTGAATCTAAAGGATTAGTAGTAGCAATATGAAAGATCCTTTTGAACTAAAGAGTTCACCAATTATACTTTATAGATCCAAATGACACAAAATCCTAGGAAACTAAAGGAATGGAGGTGTTGGCCTTAAAGAAGGGTGAAAAGACCAAAGAACGCCCTATAAGGTAGGTGCACCTAGATTAGGGTTTATATCAGTGTTGCCAACATCACAATATTATCACAAACATCACGATGTTAACTTGATACCAATATTACTGGAAGTAAAAATCGCGATGTCAGACGATGTTTGGAAAAAGTCATGATTTTTTGGTAAAAATCGCGAGTCAATGGAAACGTTTGCTGGCCCATGGATGGGTCGATGTATAACCTAAAAGTTTTCCCCATTCGTCCTCATTTTGAAAATAGATTGAAGGGGTTTGAGATCAAATGAGGTCTCCACCATATTTCTTTGATATAATGACAATAAATAGTGTATTCCCATTTTTCATCACCAGTTTATTGTGGATTGGAGATTAATTCCCATCAAGAGTTTTACAAGTATGTGTAATAATTTATACATCGGTTTTTTTTTTTGACAAGTTTAGGGTTTTCCATCAGTTTTCCCATTTCTTTCCAATTTGTAAAAGGAGATATACAATTTATTTAAAATCTAGATTTGATTTTTTTTATTTGCAACATTATTATATTTTTATTTTGAAATTTCAAAGTAACTTGAATTTTCATTTCAATTTCCATTTTATTTTCCCTAGGTTTAATCATTGTTGTATGAAAATGCCAAAAACCTTAGACTCTATGTGGTAATATGGTGATCTCGTAGATGGGCGTAATTGAAAAGTGTTGAAATGAATGTTTTGTGGAAAGAAAATGATTGGGGGAATAAACCAGTTGAAATACCTCCTTGCATAAATTCTAGCGAATGAAGTGGGAATTTGTGAAAAATCAACCCTAGAAATCATTCACATTGCCAATCAATCACTTCTAGATATTGATAAAAAGATATGTGGGGGAAGTGGTGAGAATTTAGGTTGCAACAATGAGAACTAAGGTTGCAGTAGGAGGAATTACAAGAACTAGAAGTGAGCTTTCCTCAATCTCACCTTCCAGTTCCACAATGCCCTCAATGGCCTCAAATTTCTTAGTTCCAAAACCAAAACTGGTGTGCAAACTTCTATTAGGATAGTGGTTAAAATAAAGAAGGAAGAAACGTACAAGCTTGTGCATATGTGTTTTCTATGGAATAACATTCCTTCATCATTGCCAAGAAAAACCCATTCTACTAGCCTATGTTTGATGTTGCTTTTATTGTTGGTTTGATGTATAAGGCTCCCATCTCCGAGGAGATGAGAGGGATTAATATTCATAATGAAAAGGTTGATTACACTCATAGGTTGGAGGAAATTAAGGGATCGTGGGATCTCATTGGATGCACTGTGATGTCATATGGTTGGACTGATCAAAAGGGAAGGACCCCTCTTGATTCCTTGGTTAAATTGTTCCAGGGGACAATGCTTATTAAATATGTGGATGCATCCATACATATTAAAGATGCGAAACTATTATGCGAGTTGTTGGATATGTTAATCTAAAATATAGGTTCGTAGAACATTGTCCAAGTCATAATGAATAACGATGCTAATAATGTGGTTGTTGGAAGGTTGCTTGCGTTGAGGTATCTAACCCTCGTGTCACACATTGCATTGATTTGATTTTAGAGGATATGGGAAAATTGGCTTATATCAAATATATTGTTAAATCATTTAAAAGAATCATAAAATTTATATATAATCATATATATGTGCTTATCTTGATTAGACAATACACAAATAACAAGGAGTTTATGCATCTAATAATCACATGTTTTTCCACTAGCTTCATTTCACTTCAATATCTCTTGGATTGTATGTGGGAGGTGAAGAGAATATTCCTTTTAAATGAGTGGCATGGATTATCATTTATCACTAAACCAAAGGGGTAAGCCATCTGTAAGCTAGTGCCATACTAGGAGAGATTTTTGGTAAATGTAGAGCAGGTGTGTTCCATTGGTGAACCTTTGGTAAAGGTTCTACAGTTTGTTGTTGGAGACAAACCCACAATGGGATACTTATATGAGGCCAGGGATGGGACCAAAGAATCCATTCATGCCTATTATGAGGACAAAGGGGTTGAGGGGTATGAGAAATGATTATTGATATGGAGGTGATTGATGAGTGATGGAACAATACACTCCATCACCCCTTTCATGATGTAGGGATATACCTCAACCCCGTGATCTCTGAATTTTGTGGTTTTAGATTTGATCTTGAGGTTATGGATGGATTCCTCACATGGTGCCAAGTCCATAATAATGTGCAAATATTTCCAAAGATATGGAAATATATAGGACAATTGATGGAATATTCAACTTTGACATGTCTGTTTAGGATAGGAAGACTAAAATGCCAAGTGAACTTCATTTTTTTCCAAATTTCAATGTAATTTCTTATGTTGCTCTTAGTTGTTGTAGATGCTTGGAGGACAAGATACGTCTCAAGAGTACCCAATTTACAAAAAAATGTTATTTGGGTGCTAAGACAAACATGTAGCTCATCAGGATATGAGTGCAACTAGAGTGTGCTTGAGAAAGTACACACCAAGATGTACAACAACATAAACATTTCCAAATTAAATTTTGAATTCATTATAAATTATAAATTATAAATTTATAATTTTATTCTTCGTCACCCTTTAAACAATGTATTACAAATTATAATTTATATTTTATGACCCTCATACAATTTGGAATCCTAACGTGTCAATGCCATGGTCTAGGTGTACTACAATATTTAGTTGTGGTAAGGAAGGGTCAACAAACACTTAATGTTGATGCCATTCCATTGGATGGGATTGACACCAGTGCTGCATGGAGGGTGGAGATCGAGAGACATGTTATTGAACCCCTGACTGGTTACATGAGGAGGTGGTGGGGGAGATGACGATAGAGGAAAAGGATGTTCTAAAGTAGACACCTTTCTAGGAGGTGGCTATTAACATTGGGAGTGCACCACCACATTTATAGATATAGATATAGTCACAAACACAACAAGCTAGACTTGGAACTACCAATAGCACTAGTATAAGATTCAACAATCTAGCTTCTCCCTCTTCTAGATGATGTTATAGTCTAGGTTCTCCTTTTGTTAGAGCACATCAAAGTCCATTTTCATCCCAAGGGCCTTCTTCACCTAGAGGAAAATCCATTACTAGAGTCATTACCCTTGCATGTAAAAAGAGTAGAGGGAATTTCTACTTTATTTATTTGATTTCATTGTACTAAGTAGTATGTAGATCATAGACGACTCGTGATGATGAAATACATTTATTATATTTTGAGGCTTAAGAGTTAGTACTTAGGACACAATTTAGTATTGATGTGATATGTATCACTAGTCATCCTACACACTGTATATATCAATGTTGTTTTCATATTTATGTGGCAATGTGTTTATTTGATGTGGCTATTGATTTATATATTTAAAGACTTTACAAAAAATGATCATTTTTGTATTTTTTGAAGTTTGTTGATATTTTTCTCGATGTCATTGATTAGTTGTTTTTCAGACCCTCAACAATATTTTCACTAACATGCTATTAGCAACATTGGTTTATATCTCTAGATTCCCTAAAGAATTTTTAGAAGTTATGATCCATGAAACCCCTAATTTTGCACTTTAATAAAGACGCCACTAACCAATAGTTTTTAGGTCAACTAAAAGAACCGAAATAGTAACATTCACACTTGCCTTGATACCATGTTGATATTTACAAGGGTCAACAAGAGAATTGATGGAACCAAATCCTACCCAAATTTTGAAAAAGATTCTTCACAAGTGTGATAGATGGAGAGATAGGTCTAATTTGGTTAAGAAAGAATACAAAAGCTAATTACAAATGTGTTGAAAATATATACGCATCTAACAATTACAAGTTTTTTCACTAGCTTCATTTCACTTCATTCTCTCCTGGCTTGTATGTGGGAGGTGAAGAGAATGTTCCTTTTAAATGAGTGGCATGGATTATCATTTATCACTAAACCAAAAGGGTAAGCCATATTTAAGCTAGTGCCATACTAGGATAGCTTTTTGGTAGATGTAGAGGAGGTGTGTGCCATTGGTGAGCCTTTGGTAAAGGTTATGCGATTGGTTGTTGGAGACAAACCCACAATGGGATACTTATATGAGGCCAAGGATGGGACCAAAGAATCCATTCGTGCCTATTATGAGGAAAAATGGGACGAGGGGTATGAGAATTAATTATTGATATTGATGAGTGATGGAACAATACACTCCATCACCCCTTTCATGTTGTAGGGATTTACCTCAACTGCGCGTTCTCTTACTTTTGGGGTTTTAGATTTGGTCTTGAGGTTATGGATGGATTCCTCAAATGGTGCCAAGTCCATAACAATGCACACAGATTTATAAAGATATGGAAATGTATAGGATAGTCAATGGAATATTCAACTTTGACATGTCTGTTTAGGATAGGAAGACTAACATGCCAAGTGAACTTCATTTTTTTCAAATTTCAATATAATTTCTTATGTTGCTCTTAGTTGTTGTAGATGCTTGATGGATAAGCTATGGCTCAAGAGTACCCAATTTACAAAAAAATGTTATTTGGGTGCTAATCCAAACATGTAGCTCATCAAGATATGAGTGCAACTAGAGTGTGTTTGATAAAGTACACACCAAGAAGTACAACAACATAAACATTTTCAAATTTAATTTTGAATTCATTTTAAATTATAAATTATAAATTATATTTTTCGTCACCCTTTAAACTATGTATTATAAATTATAATTGATATTTTATGACCCTCATACAAGTTGGAATCCTAACATGTCAATATCATGGTCTAGGTCTACTACAATGTTTAGTTGTGGGCGAGGCAGGGTCAACAAATACTTGATGTTGATGCCATTTCATTGGATGGGATTGGCACTAGTGCTGCATGGAGGGTGGAGATCGAGAGACATGTCATGGAATCAACCCCTGATTTCTTACATGAGGAGGTGAAGGAGGAGGTGGTGGGGGATATTATGATAGAGGAGAAGGATGTTCTAGAGTAGACACCTTTCTAGGAGGTGGCTATTAGCATTGGGAGTGGACCACCACCTTTATAGATATAGACACAGTCACAAACACGAAAAGACAGACTTGGAACTAGCAGTAGCACTAGCATATGATGTCACATTCTAGCTTCTCCCTCTTCTAGATGATGTTATAGTCAAGGTTCTCATTCTGTTAGAGCACATCAGAGTCCATTTCCATCCCTAGTGCCTTCTTCATCTAGAGGAAAATCCATTACTAGAGTCATTACCCTTGCATGTAAAAGGAGTAGAGGGAATTGCTAGTTTATTTATTTGATTTCATTGTACTAAGTAGTATGTAGATCATAGATGACTCATGATGTTGAAATACATTTATTATATATTTTTATGATATTTTGAGGCTCAAGAGTTAGTACTCAAGACACAATTTAGTCTCGATGTGAGATTTATCACTAGTCATCCTATACATTGTATATATCAATGTTGTTTTCATATTTATGTGGCAATGTGTTTATTTGATGTGGTTGTTGCTTTAAATGTTTAAAAACTTGACAAAAAATTAATATTTTTGTATTTTTAGAAGTTTGTTGATATTTTTCTCGATGTCATTGATAAGTTGTTTTTCAAACCCAATGATATTTTCACTAACATGCTATTAGCAACATGGGTTAATATCTCTAGAATCCCTAGAGAATTCTTAGAAGTGATGATCCCTGAAACCCCTAATTTTTCAATTTAATAAAGACACCATTAACCAATAGTTTTTAGATCAACTAAAATAATTGAAAGAGAGAATTGATGGAACCAAATCCTACCCAAATTTTGAAAAACCCTCTTCACAATTGTGATAGATGGAGATATAGGTCTAATGTGGTTAAGAAAGAATACAAAATCCAGTTACAAATGTGTTGACAATATAAATGCACAAGTGCATTGAAGAGAAAATGCCAATCACAAGATAAAAACACTTATGTGCCTTTCAACTTATCATGCTTTATATAATGACTTGAGATGTGTATTTCTACACAACAGAAGTGAAATGTCCTCCAAAGAGGGGTAATGTACTTGCATAACTAGGGAACATGCCCCAAGAGGGTTATGGAACCTACATATCAAGTTTGATTAGGTTAGCCTTAACAAAAAAACTAATATATAATGAATGATATAGAATATGACCTTCGCCATAACTACAAGTAAATAGTGATAAATTTGAATAGACCATGACCACATATACAAATTACACTAATAATTCCAATAAAAAGTGGTCAGTTTTCCTTCACAAGGGTGGATGAAAGGAAGTAGAACCATCATGGCCATTAGGTTAGGCTAGATGGCATCGTCCCTCTAGATTGAAAAAAACAGAAATGGTGTCCTCCCATTTGATGATGGTGTCACATTTCTAAGATCTCGAATGACTCTAGAAGTATTCTCAATCCTTAAAAAAATATGTTACCTTTCATGAAGTAAGTTAGTTTATGTTTTTGAAATCAAGTTGTCTAAATAGATTTGACATGAAATCAAGTTTTCCAATCTTACATAAGATTGCTAAGACTTGATTTTAAATTGGTTGAACTTAAAGCTATAACACATCTCCATGCTTGTTAGGCATCGATGTTTTCACCACGACTTCAGAGGTGTGCACTATAAATTTTAATATCATCTCTAAAAATTCCCCCCCTCACTGTCATGTGTTAAAGCTTGTTTCTTTGTCATCCTCCCCGATGTCCCTTGCTTATATAATTTGAGGCAAGTAGGATATCACTAATCAAATTGCAAAATTATATAATCCATATAACTACCTTCGAAATGTTATTCATAATGTTTTTCTAATTCCAAGCTATGAACGAGACTCCATCAAAGAGGATCTATTAAATCATTGGATTTGTAGTGATGACATTAATTCAAAAATAAATTCATTCCCTTCATAACATCAAGTATCAATTACATGAATCTAGTAAGTTTTTTGATATATTGCTATTTTTGGTTAATTATTAATCATTTCATTGATAACTAGTTCAATTCAAGAGAAAATTCATTCCCTTATTAACATAGAGTATCAATTACACGAGTCCAATAAGTTGTCCATATATTTCTATTTTTTGTTAATTATTAATCATTTAATTGATAACTAGTTTGTTTTGGTCCTTGAGTAAAACCTAAAACTACTTTTGATTGGATATGAGTGTCTTCCTTGGACGTAATGAAATAGGTTAAGGCCCAAGACGTAGAGGCATCTAGCAAGAGTAAAAATCTACCCCTTTATAGACCAGTGGGTTATTTCAGGTGGCACAATTTTCCTTGAATCACAATACTAAGTCAACTAGCATTTGAAAAGTAGCCAATGATGGTGTTCTCACTGCCGATTTGATCTGACTCTTGTATCTAGGAGTATGTAATCTCTTTTTCTCTTTTGTTTGTTTTTTTCTGATTTCTTTGTAGCAATGTAGAAAAAAGTCACCAATAAAATGGCAATATTCTAATTTACTACCCCTACTGAGAAATCACCACCTAAAAATCATGAGTTTTAGAAACATTTGATATTTTCCAAAACTCTCAATTTTTGTAAAAACCCCATTGATGTGAAAAAAACATATATATAAGGGGGGATTTTGGGAGAGAGGACTATTTCAACCTTGTTTGATAGGAAACACGTTAATTTTCCGTTAAATTTATATTTAAAAGCACATTTTTGTATTTTATTTTTATTTTTTTATGTTGGTTGTTTTTAGTCGAGTCAATCCCAATTTTCTGAGTTGTTAACCCCATTGAGTTATTGCCAAGGCTAAATTTTTAAACAATGACTTGTAGGACGCATATGTTGACCCCACTGAGTTATTCCCAAGTGATGATTAAATTTGAAGGATTGGTCTCAATTTCAGTTTGAAGAGCATATATTAAACTAACCCTTCAATAATGAAGGGTTATATAAATAATTGTACTTGTATTGAGAAGTGTTAATGAAGCAAACCCTTCATAAAAAATGTGAAAATAAATATTGCGTTTTCAAATCTTTACAATTTTAAAAAGTTAAATACTAACTATATTTAAAAAATAAATAATAAATAAACAAAATTTTCTTTCAAAATGGTGGTATCCACCATATTATTACTTTTGTAAAATTTTCATATATGAACACATTTAAGTGAAAAATAACAAACATATTTTTTCTTCCATTTATTTGATATTCTTCAAAAATATTTGAACTTGCATCATTGAAAACATTAATCTATTTTCCCAATGGAACAAGTTTTATAGTTTTCATTTATTTCCATACATCATAAATAATATTCCAATCTACAATTAGAATGCTTAATATTCTTCTCATATATTCATTAATTTTAAAAAAGTGAGACATTGTTTCTATGGTTTCAATGTTTACTAACATATGCATGGAATAATACTCAATTTCTTAAATTTTGTTTATTTTAATAATATATAGCTCAAGGTGTGGGATAATAAAATAATATAAAAGAGGTCACGATGTCACACAGGTTTCATTCCGTAGGAATGGAACTCGTCGCATTCATTAGGCAAAGGTTAATATTAAATAAATGCTCATCCAAGTTGAGAACACTTTATGATAATCCTAGAACAAGAAGAAAAACAATACAATGATGAAGGAATTTAGTCCACTAATCAACATGGCAAGTTAGTTTCCAAGTTTGGAATCCTATATGCTATTTTTATTTTGTATCTAGGGGAGTAAACAACTTGGACAAGGCTCATACTTGTGTTACACGGGGTCGATTCTTGTCCGTTACCTCTATACTGCTAGGTGCACCCACACAACCCGCAAGCATCGGGCACGTGCTAATAAGGTTTGAACCTCTAACGCTGCAAGGAGTGCCTTAGCAGTACACTCTATTATTAGTTGGTCTACACCTCTGTAGATAGAATCCTATATGCAATTAATGAAAATGTGATAGCCTATTTTTTATATTAAAATAATTTAACATAAATTTATATTACTATGAATTTATACTAATATGTGAGAAATTCATATATGGAGAAATTGTGAGATGGCGGAGCGGCTCTCTGAAACACGACTAGGGTTTCCCTAGTCACCACCTCCCTTGCAATGCAGAGCTGAGTTCTGGCTGGATGATTGGCTGCCGCCTCTCCTTGTGCATGGGGTTCCCTCTGGCTGGATCATTGGCTACCGCCTCTCGTTGTGCATGGGGTTCCCTCTAGCTGTTGCTTCTCCTCATGGTCTCAGCGTGGAGTTTTCTCAGGTAATGGGCTCTCATTCCCAACTCACCGCCTTCAAGGCCCTTGTTCAAGATGCCGCCCCTCAGGTAGATCCTCACACTCCAGCCAAGTTCGTGAAAAAGATGGACGAGATCCCTTCTCTGGAGCTCTCTCCTACGGATCCATGCTAGAAACCACTCATCCTCTCAAAGAAATCCCTTATTGGTAAGTTCACAGGGTTGTGGCCCAGCCCTAAGGCGGTGGAGCTCTGGATTGCAGAACATTGGAACCCTCTTTTGCAAGGACAGGTCTCTCTCTTTGTAGCTGGAAGAGGGTTTTTTGTTTTCCTGTTTTCGAACAAAGAAGAAAGATACCTAGTCTTTCATTTGGGTCCATTATTCATGGGCTTGAGAGGCCTGTTCTTAGCCCCATGGTCTCTAGGGTTTAATCCTGAAGCAGAGATCACTACCGCTCCAGTCTGGGTAAGAATCCATAACCTCCCTCTTCATCTTTGGGGGAAAATCACTCTGACTGACATTGGTAATAAGCTAGGATGCTATCTAGACAGTGCATAACCAAAAGGGGGTCAATTCAGATGCTCTCGTATCTACGTAGAGGTGAATATAGAAAAAGGGCTTTCAGAGGCCCTAAAGCTCACATTAGGAGAATGGAGCCACATTCAAGAACTGGATTACAAGTAGATCCCATCCAAATGCAACTTCTGTCATGTATACGGCCACTTCGCCAAAAGCTGCCCCAAGCTTGAAGAATCATAGAAACCAACAAATCTCCCAGCTTCCAAAGATACAGAGTTCCAGACAGTCTCTAATCAACGTTGTCCTCCCCAGCAAAAGGAGCCTCAAGCTTCTCAGCACAAGGTCTCTCCTCAAGATCATTCTCCTCTTGTAGATACTACATGACCATAAAACAAAAATAGTTTTGAAGTTCTTCAGGAAGATGAAGCACAAGAATATGAAGCTGCGGATGTCCCGGAGCAGGGAATCCCTGGTCCCCTTGGCTCCTTGGAGGCAGCTAAACAAGCTTCTCCAAAACCTGCTTCTTCAGGTTCTAAGAAAAACCCCAACACTTTGGATCACGAGACTCCCGCTCATGCAAGATTGGAATCCTCGGTCCCTTCCTCTAGGCCATAGGAAACCTCTGATTCTGAAGACTTTTCAGCTCCTTCTCCTCCCCTCACTAGAGGGCGAAAGACAAACAAATAACGTAGAGAAAAGGAAGCAGCCTCAAACATCATCTTGGGCTCCCAGAAGAAATTGGACCCTTTCATTAAGGGGCATTTCTCCTCTCCGCCTATTTAATGTATTGTTTCTGTAGTCTTCTCTACTCACAATTCGTGAGAGTCTACTCTTGCAAGCAATCATTTTCTCGGAATAGCATCAGAAGCATTTGGGATTCACTTCTCAAAGCACTCATAAGAAGGCCGACTGTTCAGCTAGAGGTCATCAACCTTGTTTTTCTGAATCCCCCCTTTGTAAGCCTGGCTGGGCTACAACCATTTTAATCAATCAAAATTTTTTAGTTTCTGTAAAAAAAAAAAAGTGAGAAATTCATATGTTATCGAATGTCTATAGTTAAAGTGAACATATGGCAATTTAGTTCTCAACTCATAAGATTGTCACAAAATATATAGTTTACATACATAGTTTACAGTTCATCTAGTATTAAAATAAAATAAAATAAAACAAATGATAACTAAATATTCTTTAATTTGAAAAATTCCATTAACTAATAAAATTAGTAAATTATTTGTAAAAGAATATAATGACATTTGAAATATATTAATACATATTGCAATGTACATGTGTATATGTTAGGAAATACATAATTTAATTTAATGTGATTGGAGGGTTTTAGTGAAGGACTACAAAGCAATTTAAACACTAAACTTTCAGATAAAAAAGTGATAATATGAAATTGATTACACTGGGATGAAACAAAATTGTAATATAGTCCAAATTTAAATTAAAAAAAACTTAACACATTCATCAAAACAAGATGAAAGAAACCAAGATATGGACCGAAATGAAAATGTGAACTACTTAACAACTTGCATAAACATTCAATATGAGCTCACACTCGAGTAATTGGAACAATGGTGAAAGCAACCCTTCAGTTGCCTGATTCTAAACATAGCTTGTAATATATCTTCCCATGATTCTTCCTTTGGACTATATGAAACGAGAGAAACCACCGAATATTTAGAGTGCAAGAAAGAGAACCTAGTCTACTATGGCAAACCATAGAGAAAAATATACAAGAAATATCAAATAAAAGTCTGCAATGCATGAGGAAAGACACCAAAACATACCCGAGCAACCATCTAGCACAATAAGCATTAACAAAAAAAATTCTTGGAGGAAATGGTGAGAGATTGAGCTTTAAATAGAAATTGTTTGCTCATGTGTCAAAGATGGGGGGATTTGTTAAGTTTTACTTAATTACTTAGATGATATCTTAAAACAATCTTCGCTAGTAGGATCACTGAAAGAACAACAAGCACAATAACACAAAGAGCACAAAGATTTTCCTCGGGGAAATCACAAGGGAGAAAACCCCGCAAAACTTCCTCAATGTAGAACTCAACTAGAGCAGTGTAAAACCCAGACAACTGCTTCTCTCTTCTTTCTGGTGCACTTGTTCTTATCTCTCTTGAAAAATTGCTTGTGTGAGTGTGTACAAATGAAGGGGAGTGCCTCCCTATTTATATTTGTCACTTGACTTGACCTAGGACCTAACAGGGCCGACTTGTCTAACTGACATGGTGACTTGTCTAACAAGTCACCAAAAATAATATTTATTATAATGAAACTTGGCTTCTATTGACCCGACTTACATTCAAAGGTTTACATTGATTATTTCAATGACTCTTACATGACCAAACTCATCTCTTGATGGAGGAATACAATCAATACATCTGGAATATCTTCCAAAGTTACAATACTTTAACACTCCCTCTTAACTAGGAAGGTATTCAACCAAGGTAGCAACTGCTACCACAATTGTACAATTGACTGATGAGTCTCTATATGTCATAAGAAGTTTTGGAACACCATCATACATCTTCATCATCGATCTCAACATGAGGAAACCAGAATATCTTCTGCAACCTCAGTATGTAGATACTGAATCATCTTCTATGTGTATTGGATCATCTTCTGCAACCTCAGTATTTGGATATTGAGTCATCTTCTATGTGTATTGGATCATCTTCTGCAATATTGGTATGTGGATACTGAATCATCTTATGTTGTATCAGTATGTTAATACTGGAACAACGTCCGCAACATCAGTCTATAAATACTGAAACATTGTCTGCAACATCAGTGTGTAAATACTGAAACATCATCTGCAACATCAGTATGTAAATACTGAAACATCATCTGCAACATCAGTATGTAAATATTGAACCATCATCTGCAACATCAATATGTAAATACTGAAACAACAACAACATCATTAGCATGTTAGTGCTAAAACAATATCACCAATAAATGCTAGATCATCATCTGCATCATCACCATAGAGATGCTGGAACATCATCATCATCAACATAAAAATGTTGAAACAACAACAACATCATCATCAGTATAGAAATACTGAAACTATCTAACAATCATCTCAACAACATCTGTATGAAAATACTGAACCAACTACATCAGTATAGGAATTATGAAACTATCTGAACAATCATCTCAATAACATCAATATGAAAATACCGAACCAGCTACATCGGTATAGGAATACTAAAACTATCTCAACAATCATCTTAACAACATCAATATGAAATTAATAAACCTCCCATATCAATATAGGAATACTGAAAACTACATCTTTCCCTCTAACTATATTGGAGCAGTATCTTGGTGAGTTCTCTGGTAGTAGATCCATCCGAGCATTTTGTCTAACTTACTAACCCTTTCGAGTCAACATGCCTAGTCAGATAGATGGATCTTCATGGGGACCAACAAGCCTTGTTAAGGCTTACTACCCCTCTTGGGCTAAACAAACCTATCCAGACATACCAATCCCCCTACGATCAACGTGCCTTGTTGACTTACTAACCCTTTCGAGTCAACAAGCCTAGGCAAACTTACCCTACTCTAGGCTGAGCTACCACCACTGCATCCTTCTACCATCTACCATCGTTCCCTCTCTCGAGGGAGGTAATTTTCAGACTACGCCAAGCTTGTCTTGAAAGTATTCAAAATTTACACAAGACAAAGGCTTAGTCAACACATCTGCCACTTGTTCCTCTGTAGGAACATACTTGAGATTTACAACTCCTTTCTGAACCATATCTCGGATTTAATGATATCTAACTTCGATATGTTTCATCTTGTCATGAAATACCAGTTTTTCTATCATCTTAATACAAATCGGATTATCACAAAGGATATGTAACATCTATCTCTGCATCAAATAAACCTATCAACATCTTGCAAAGCCATAGTGCTTCGCTACAAGCTGAACATGCTGTAATGTATTCAACTTCCGTCGTTGATGTAGCAATTTCTAAAGGATGAAAAAAGAAGAATAAAAAAAGAAAAAAGAGAGAGAATAAATGCAGGGATTTACGGGGGTCATAACTTTTGACTTGGTTATCCGTTTGGGCTCAAATTTGTTAGGAAGTTGCATTTAGAAGTGTTCAATGGAGGGGCCAATAAGATCCTTATGATCGGAGTTTTTTCGGACACTTTTTTTCTGACAAATTCCTTCATATAAGGCTTCAAATTGAGGTTTTAGTGTTTTGCGGGATTATTTTTAATTTGTAATAAACAATTATCTCTTAGTTTATAAACCTAATTAGAAAAACGAGTTGACAACTAGTGTAGCTCTAGTTAGGTTATAGTTGGTGTTCAGTTTCATAGCCATGCGAGAATTTTCTAAAATTAACAGTTTTCAAAAATATCAGATTTCGATATAAAGGGTTGGACCTTCATTGTAATAGTTAGGATGGAGAATGAATAAAAAAATATAGTTATTTTTTCCACTTTCATGTGTTTGCATGGTTTTTAGATCTTGTGAATTGAATCAAAGCTTATTGGCTACATCATCTGGTATCAGAGCAGGAAGATGGCTGGGAGAGGAACAGGAATAGCAAGTCTTGCTCAGATGCGTAGAGATATGCAAAACCTCCAAAGGCAAGTAAAAAATCTCACATACATGATGGCTAATCAAAGGATAATACGAAGAGAAGCGTCTGATGAGGAGACAAACCAAGGAGGTGTAGATCAACACACCGAACATGAAGAAGAAGAAGTAGAGTGCATACCTTTTGAAGAAAGGATGATCAAGGGCTCTAAAAGGGAGAAATGATGGGATCAAAATGGAAGTTTCAGACTTTGCAGGGAGTCTTAAACCATAGGAGTTAATAGATTGGTCGAACTCCATGGAAAAGTTTTTTGAATGGAAGCCTATGACAGAAGAAAAGAAGATGAAATTTGCATGTACAAATTTGAAGGGTCACGCTATGATATGGTGGGATCATGTGCAAACAGATAGAACAAAAAAAGGAAAAGCAAAAATAAAGACCTGGGATAAGATGGAGAAAAAGTTGCGAGAAATTTTTTTGCCGCTGGACTCTGCACAAACCCTTTTTTGCAAATTTCAGAACTTGAAGAAAAACCTGTCTACCATGGAGGAATTCACACATGCATTTTATTAGTTGTCTATTTGTGTGGATCACCAGGAAACTGATGAGCAACTAGCTGCAAGGTATGTGAATTGTTTGAAATTTTCTATTCAAGATGAATTGAGCATGCATAGGGTTCGCAGCATGGAAGAGGCATATCAGTTAGCCTTAAAGGCCGAGGTAAAACAAAACCGACAATTTGCTCAAAGGAATAGAGGATCAAGGAGGGGAACATTGTCTGCCTCACGGTGTGGTTTTAATTATGGAAGAGGAAAATCATCCCAAGGAGCTGAAAAAGTAGAATATACCAAACAAGGTAACATAAACCAACCATGAGGAAGAGGATTTCAAAGGGGTAAAGGCTACGGTGGTGGAAGAGGAAGACCTTATTGGTGTTTTAGGTGTGGTGTAGAGGGTCATCGGGCATTTGAATGCTCAAATTACAACATGCAAGAGTCGGAGCAAGGGAAACAACCCAATTTGAGCTTGGTCCAAGCTGAGAATCAAGAAGGAGTTGAATCTGAAGTACCACCTGATATGGGGGAAAATCTAAATATACGAAGGGAAATGATGATTCTCTGGAAAGAGAAAAGATAGAGTAGCAACAATGAAGATTTGTGGATTTGAACAAATATTTTTCAAACCAGGTGTACTTCTGGGGGAAAGGTATGTCAAGTTAATGTTGATAGTGGCAATTGTGAAAATATGGTTTCCAAAGAGGTGGTAGATAAGTTGAAATTACGTTGTGAAACACATCCCCATCCTTACAGAATTGCATGGTTCGAAAAAGGGAATGAAATCACCATTAATAAAAGATGCTTGATTAAGTTTTCTATCGGTAAGACTTATAAAGATGAAGTATGGTGTGATGTCATTTCGATGGATGCATGTCATATGTTATTGGGGAGGCCTTGGAAATTTGACAGGAAATTCATACACGACAGAGGAAATAATACCTGCACCTTTTGGAAAGAGGGAACACAAGTCGTCTTATTGCCCCTTAAAGATGAAGGGAAAACTGAGAATATGTTGTCATAAAAAGAGTTTGTTAAAGAAATGAAGGAAACAAGATTCTGCTATGCATTAGTTGAGGAAAAAGGAGCCGAAGAAGACATACCAATACCTAGTGAAGTGGCCAAGTTACTAGAAGAATATGTTGATATTATCCCTAATGAACTCCCTAATGGACTTCCACCAAAGAGGGATATTCAACATCACATTGATATGATCCTGAGATCATCCTTACCTAATCAAGCATCCTATAGAATGAGTCCTACACAACATGTAGAGCTCAACCGACAAGTAACAAAGCTTATAAAGAAAGGTATGGTAAGAGAAAGCATGAGTACCGCGCACAGATAACACATGGAGGATGTGCACAGATAACAGAGCAATCAATAAAATTACCATCAAATATTGGTTTCCTATATCGTGCTTGGACAACATGATGGATGTACTATGCAGAGATAAATATTTCGGTAAAATTGATTTGCGAAGTGGATACCACCAGATCTGAATTCACTAAGGAGATGAATGGAAAAATTCCTTCAAGACCAGGGATGGGCTATATGAATGGATGGTGATGCCATTTGGGTTGTCCAATGCACCTAGTACCTTCATGCGGTTCATGAATACTGTGCTTCGACCTTACATTGGTAAGCTTGTTGTCGTTTATTTTGATGACATTCTAGTTTTTAGTAAAAACAAAGAAGATCACATGCAACATTTAAAGATTATATTGGGTATGCTGAGAAAACATAATTTTTATGCAAACCTGAAGAAATGTAGGTTCCTGCAAGAAAGTTCGGTATTTTTAGGTTTTGACATCTCAACAGAAGAAGTTAAAGATGGATTCTGAGAAGGTCAGAGCAATTTTTGAATGGCCTATTCCTAGGAGCATAACAGAGGTAAGAAGTTTTCATGGGCTAGCCACCTTTTACAGAAAATTTATTTGAAATTTTAGCAGTATTGTAGCACCCATAACAGATTGCACCAAAGGCACATCATTCAAGTGGACCAATGAAGTTAAAAAGAGGTTTAAGTTTCTAAAGAAAAAGGTAACTGAGGCACCTATATTAGCCTTACCAGATTTTGATAAAGTGTTGAGGTAGACTGTGATGCCTCACATGTAGGCATTGGAGATGTACTTAGACAAGCAAGTAAACCAATTGCATTTTTTAGAGAAAAATTGAATGATGTAAGAAAAAACTACTCCACATATGATGTAGAATTTTATGCAATTGTGCAAGCATTACGACATTGGAGGCATTATTTAGTGCCAAAAGAGTTTGTGTTATTTATTGATCCCATTGCTTTAAAATATGTAAACACCCAAAATAAATTGAACAGTAGACATGCAAAATGGGTTTCTTTTTTATAAGGATACACCTTTGTTTTGAAGCAAAAATCAGGAAAGCAGAATCAGGTTGTAGATGCTTTGAGTCGACACACTATTCTTTTGACCACAATGGAAAATCAAGTAAATGGGTTTGTTGTAATTGAAGGATCTCTATGTGACAGATAACAATTTTCGAGAGACTGTGGAACAGTTGAAGAACCCAGTTGTTGGGAACATGGATCTTATTCAGAGTGAATATTTTATGCAAGATGACTACCTCTTCAAAGGAAAACAACTATGCATTCCTATTGGTTCTATGAGAGAAAATATTATCAGATAACTTCACAATAGCGGCTTGGTAGGACATTTTGGGAAGGATAAGATGCTAGAATTAATCAAATATAAGTATTACTGGCCAAAGATGAGAAAAGATATAACCAAGTATGTGGCACGATGTAGGATTTGTCGAATGGCTAAAGGACACAAAAAATACAGGGTTGCACATGCCATTACCAGTTCCCACATATCCATGGATAGATCTTAGCATGGACTTTGTGTTGGGGCTCCCACACACACAACGAGGTAAAGACTCTGTTTTTGTAGTTGTTGATAGGTTCTCTAAAATGGTTCATTTCATTGCTTGTAAGAAAACTAATGACGCATCAAAGGTGGCATAATTGTTTTTTTTTTCCAGAAATAGTTAGATTGCATGGTGTTCCAAAAACTATTACCTCTGATAGAGATACTCAGTTTTTGGGTCATTTTTTGAGGACTTTATGGAAGAAAATAGGGACTAAATTACAGTTCATTAGTGCCTATCACCACAAACAGATGGGAAAACTGAGGTAGTAAATCAGATTTTGAGAAACCTGTTAGGGAGCATTGTCGAAGAGAAGCCCAAGCAGTGGGATTTGGCTTTATCTCAAGCAGAATTTGCCTACAATAGTCCAGTAAATAGATCTATAGGTAAATCTCCATTCCAGGTTGTTTATGGTAGAAATCCTATGGGTGTACTAGATTTGGTGCAGCTACCGCTTGACGATAGAATCAATGATGATGGGGAAGCATTTGCAGAACACATTCAACAATTGCAGCAACAAGTGAGACAGAAGCTATAAGCCAGTAATGATAAGAACAAAATTATAAAAGATGCTCACCGACGACACCATATATTCAATGAAGATGATTTGGTGACAGTTTATTTATGAAAAGAGCAGTTTCCTCGAGGAACCTACCACAAATTGAAGTATAAGAAAATCAGTCCTTGCAAGATTCTTAAGAAAATTAACGACAATGCTTACAACGTTGACTTACCAGTTGATCTTGATATTTCCCTTGTATTTAATGTTTTCGACCTATATATCTTCCATGGGGACAATGTAGGTGATGACAGTGAGGAAGGGGTGGATTGGAAACATGTTATTCTGAGAAAGAAAAAGGAAAAGATTGTTCATATCTTAAATAAGGAGACCCTTTATAATCGGAAAGGTCAATACAATCGATATCTAGTCCAGTGGTAATGATTAGCACCAACAGAGAGTACATGGATTACAGGGGGGACTTGCTGAATCTAGATCCTGTTAAGTGGAAACAATTTGAAGACAACAACTTGCAGGAGTTGTGTTCTTTTCAACCAGAGGAGAATGATGTAGTGATTTCTAAAGGTTGAAAAAAAAGAAAAAAAAAAGAATAAATGTAGGGATTTCTGGGGGTCATAAATTTTGACTTGGTTATCTGTTTGAGCTCAAATTTAACAGGAAGTTGCATTTTGAAATTTTCAGTGCAGTGGACGATAAGATCCTTTTGATCAAAGTTTTTTCATACACTTTTTTGAGGCCAAATTCCTTCATATAAGGCCTCAAATTGAGTTTTTAGTGTTTTGCGAGATTATTTTTAATTTGTAATTAACAATTATTTCTCAGTTTATAAGCCTAATTAGAAAAGAAAGTTGACAACTAGTGTTGGTCTAGTTAGCTTATAGTTAGTGTTTAGTTTCATAGCCATGCAAGATTTTTCTAAGATTAGCAATTTTTGAAAATTTCAGATTTCAATATAAAGGGTTGGACCTTCATTGTAATAGTTAGGATGGAGAATGAATAAAAAAGATAGTTATTTTTTCCACTCTTATGTGTTTGCATGGTTTTTAGATCTTGTGAATTGAATCAAAGCTTATTGGCTACACCAGCCATGCTAAGTGCAATATTAAACTGAACCATGAGATCATTCCTGATCCCAAACTAAAACAACATCCTGAAGTGCTCTTTCTATCTTCGATACTTCCTGCCCAATCTGAATTTGTAAATCCATTTAATCTGATCTCGCCATTTGATGCATATCTGAGACCATAGTCTAAAGTCCCCTTTAGATACCTCATCACATGTTTTTCTCCAACTAGGTGAATATGTTTGGGATTCACCATATATTGACTTAGAGTGTTTACAACAAAACATATATTTGGTCTTGTATTGGTTAAGTACATTAGAGAACCAATAATCTGTATGTATAGGGTGGCGTCTACTACTTTCGAAGTGTCATCATTCAATAGTTTCAAATTTGTTGTCATCGAAGTAGTCATAGCCTTGCATTCTATCATCCCAAATCTCTTTAGGATTTCTACTGCATATTTTCTTTGGTTTAGGAAAATTTTGTCTGCATACTGCCATACTTCAAGACCTAGAAAAAAGTGTATCATTCCAAGGTCTTTCATCTCAAATTCTGCAACAAGATTCTTCTTACATTCGTTGATGGGATTATCTTCGCTTGTTAAGAATAAATCATCTACATATAGTAGTAATATCATAAGTCCATCACCCTCAACTTTGTAGTAGAGGTTGGAATCTGCTTTAGTCTTGGTAAAGCCCAAACTCATCAAGAATCCATCAATTTTTCCATACCATGCTCTAGGTGCTTGCTTTAACCCATATAGTGCCTTCTTGATTTTACATACATGAGTTTCCTGATCATCAGTCTCGAAACCTTGCAGTTGTTCGATATATATTTCTTCTTCTATCTAGCCATTTAGAAAGGTTGTCTTTACATCCATTTGATGTAACTTCCACTTCATATTGGATGCCAAGGCAAGGATGGTTCTAATTGAGGTGTTCCTATCTACTAGTGCAAAGGTCTCCTTGTAGTCGATTCCTTCCTTCTGGGAGAATCCACGAGCTACAAATCTTGCCTTGTACTTCTCTATACTTCCATCTGCTGAGTGCTTTGTTTTGAAGATCCATTTTGAGGATACCACCGACTTATCTTTTAGTCTTGGTACTATTTCCCATAGATAATTTTTTATAATGGATTGGTATTCCTTGACCATTGCATCAACCCACTCCTTCTTTGTTGCTTCTTCAAAGCATGTTGGCTCTTTATCAATGAGATCACACATCAAAGCCACATAACTAGGGTATGGCTTTGGATTATTTCTTTCTCTAATGGTTCCTTCTAGGACACCATGCCTTTTTGTTTCTTCAATTACTTCACGAGCCTAGGCAGGTCTTCTCTTTTGTGAGATCATTTCACTGGACAATTCTTCAGGTCTCTAACGTTATGTTATGTCATGATCTTCAGGCATTTGTTCTTCTTCTTCGTTTCTAATTGGTTTAGGACTGATTCTGCAGCTCTGGGAGTTTCATGCTCCTCTTCATCTTCCTTGTCTTTCTTTGATTTTCTGAAAGTCGTATCTTCGTCAAAGGTGACATCTCTACTTAGTTCAATTTGACGATATCCTGGGATATAGATTCGATAAGCTTTTGATTGCTCACTATATCCTACAAACAATCCCTTCTTTCCTGAAGGGTCTAGCTTTCATCTCTTCTCCTTGAGAATGTGTATGTATATCGGACAACCAAATATCTTCAAATGACTGACTTCAGGATTTTCTCCGGTAAACATCTCTTATGGAGTCTTGTTTCTAAGGGTATTGTGGGAGATTTTGTTATGAACATATACTGCTATTCTGGCTTCTTTTTTCCATAGGCACATAAGTAGATCTTAATCATGGATCATAGCTTTTACAACTTCCATGATAGATCTATTATTTCTTTCTGCTACACCATTTTGTTGTGGATTATAGGGAAAAATGAGCTCCCTCTTAATCCCAGCTTCCTTGCAGTACTCATTGAATTCACTTGTTGTGAATTCTCATCCATTATTTGATCTTTGATCCTCTTTTCAGAGAGGTTTTCTACAAGGGCCTTAAGCTCTTTGAACCTTTCAAACACTTCATCCTTCTTCTTCAAGAAATAGATCCAAGTTTTGCAGGAGTAGTCTTTAATAAATGAAACATAGTAAACATACCCACTTAATGAAGTAGTTTGCATTGGCCCACATATATCTGAATGAATAATACCTAATATCCCTTTTGCTTTGTTGTCACTATTTGGATAAGGGTTATTAGTATTCTTTCATTGTGCACAAGGCTTTACACACTCCTTCATGATCTATTTGAATATCTGGTAAACCTGTCACAACCTTGCTCACAATTGGCAATGCTTTGTAATGTATATGCGCAAGCCTTCTGTGGCATAGCTCACATGGGATTATGGTACTAGTCATCAATGTTGAATCTACATGTCCCTTTAATCTGTAGAGTCCTCCTTCTTCAACTCCAATCACTACTGCATCATCTATAGTATTTCCTTTTGTCCACATGAGGAATTCTCCATCCACAAAAGAAACTATGAACCCTTTCTTATCTAAGGCCGAGTTAGAAAGAAGGTTCTTCTTTAGTTCTGGGACATACATGACATCCTTCATATTCATGGAATTTCTAGAGTCCAACTTATAGGAGGCTTCTCCCATTCCTTTGATGGGATATTGGTAATCATCTCCAAGCATTACTTTGTGTGGGGACTCCTTTTGTACAAGATATGAGAGTGAGTCCTTGTAACCTGTCATGTGCTTGGAGGGACCACTATCTTATACTAGCCAGGTGTCATTTCCTGGTGAGACTGATCCTGTGAGTGCATGGATCAAGACATATTCTTCACATGAATCTTCATTTTCCCTATCTCTTTCCTCATCTTCTTGATCATTGTCTTCAACAACATGGGCCTAAAATCTTTTCTTCTTCTTGACTCGTTTTACCTTCATGGGACAATTTATAGCAATGTGTTCAATCTTATGACAAGTGGAGCATTCATAATTTGAAAAGTCTTTCTTAGACTTCTTAAACCCTTGAGTCTTTCTAGGAGGATGGTCATAACTCTTTCTCTTGTTCTTGCCTTTGGTATGGACTGCCAAAGCTTGATCCTCATTTTCATTTAGCTTCTCTTCTCTGACTATTATTATTTCTTCTTCTTGAACACATTCTTCCCATAACTATCGGAACTTGGTTAGTCTTCTTCCTGAACAAATTCCTCGGACAAAGGACTCCTAATATCTTGGAAGACCATTCAAGGTAGTCATTACAATTTCTGCTTCTTCAACCATGTCACCAATAGTGTTAGGATATTTAGACACTTAGGAGTTAGTTAAGATCAACTTGTGTAATATATCTATTAGGTAAAGTGTGTTTCTTTAGTATGCATTTGTAAATATTCTAATCCGACGGTCATGATATGCTCTAGACATAATGTGATTCGACGGTTCAATTTTTCTTAGATCATACCTACCATTGATCCGTGGCTTAACACCCGATTGGTCCACGATCTCTATTTAAAGAGCATGGAGGGTCCTTGGCTAGTTGATCGATTATGAGAAGCTCATGTAACTTTTTTTCTTTTGCATAATAAATTGCTCCAAGTAGCTATTTGGCTGGGGCTGTGGACTGTTTCCTTCTCGAAGGTTTTAACCACGTGACAAACATCGGTGTGTTGATCTGTGATCTATTTGTGTGAAGCGTTTTCTCAAGGTGTTCGATCTTTTAGGAGTACCTTGTGTATCCGAACATGGTACCATAGTGTTTATGAAGAGCCACTTTTGGTTTTGATGAAGATCTGGAACCGGTGTTGCCGAAACTTTGAAAGGGTTTCTGGTTCTGGATTTTTTGTGCATTTGTGGTCTATGAGAGTTGTTCCATTGTGTCCGGCGCCATTTCCATTGGGAAATAGTTTTCTTTTCATCGAAAATTGTTTTCGTTTATTCCAGAAACACCCATTTCGAAAAATTTGAAGGTATAATGTTACAGTGACGGATTTGTTTAATTTTTTTAAATCTCTCATATTTTTTCAGTTTTATTATTAGATCTTTATTGTTTTAGTCTCAGACTATTGCCTTCCTTGGCTGCATTTTCTCTTTGTCGTGCACCTTGGGCGATCACGGTGAATCAGAAACAGCAAGAGAATTTTTTTTTCTTGTCTTCATGCTCTTTGCCGTGCACCTTGTGTGATCACGACAAATCAGAAATAGTGAGAAAACTTGAAAACGTAGATTTTCCAGGTAAGCTAATCGAGATCTAACCCCATTGTGTGGAAATTTTTGTTTTTCGTTTTTTTTTTTGTGATTTGTAGAAAAAAAGGCAAGCACGGAGAGCGAGAGAGAAGAGTAAAAAAATAAAAATCCCCCTTCCTCTTTCCATACTTTTACGTACCTTTTAAACTTAGCTCACTTGGTCCAAAGTTGCTTTATTTTTTAATAGGTCTTGAGTTCAAGTCTTCTTAAGCTACTTTTTAGTGCATGCAATTTCTATTTTCAAGTTACTTTATTGTAAAAGTGCATATCACTTAAATAAAATAAAATAAAAAGTGAGTCACTTAAGTCTTTTACTTTATTTCCACACTATTTAAAGTAACATTATTGTAAAAGTGAACATCACTTATTCTACAAAAGTGATTCACTTAAAAACAACTTTATTGTAAAGTGATTGTCAAAGGTTGATCTTGGGAAGAGGGGGGTTCTTTTATTTAGTTGGTCAAGTTCATATCTGCCATGTCACTATTGGAGACATCATCAACATTTTCTTTGATCAAGCATAACTTCATCATCCAGAATCAGTTTTCAGTGCCATTTTTTTTAAACCACATATTTTTTCGAGCTCTTTGCATCCAGACAGTTAGTTTTTTTTTCTTTCAGTCATTATTTTACAGTATGTCCGTCCCTTGTGGTATTATACTTATAAGTTCTAACTATTTCTCATAAAAATCTCGTATGGAGGATGTTCTGTGAAGTAGGGGACTTTTCAGGATAACCTCAAGGAAAGAAACAGAACCCACTGATGATGATAAGAAAATTAAATGGGCAAATAGATGTGATGAAGCTCATGGATTGATTGAGATGTCAATCTCTACTGATTTGTGATTCTACATCTGGAATTGATGAACCTGATAAAGCTTGGGAAAAGTTGGAATCTGTGTTTGGTAAACACAATGAAATTCAAGGTCATCAACTTGAAAATGAGTTGATTTCCTTGAATCCAAATGATTTTTCATGCATTCAAGACTATTTATCTAAGTATAATACTCTTAGACTCTTATGTGCATAATGCAAGATTAAGAAAGAAGACAAACAATGTATTTATCATATTCTTTCCAAACTTGGACCTGCATATTCTATTTTTGTATCTATATTCTAATCCATGAAAGAATCCCTGACTACAGCTAGTTATCAATGTTGATGTATTTGTAACTTTGGAATGTATTCATCCATGTATCTTATGTATTGTAACCCGATGTTTATTCCGAGATGTATCTATTATGTATTTGAGTCATGTTGTCATGCCCTGATGTTCCGATCGGGAGGATCAATAATGTAAACAAGTCATGTCAAGTCATAGTGGGTAACTCTCCGATTGTGTAAGAGTTAAATTCCCCGCAGTTCCGGGCCACTAGGGTTATTAGACTCTCCAAGTAGAGGTCGGCCCTAGTAGGGTTTTAGTCATGTTGGGATTAGTATAAATAGAGATTTGGGATCTCTATTTAGCACACATCACTCACACACTCAAGTGTAGCGCATAGTTGAGGAAGGAAAGACACTGGGGCTAGACAAGAAGAAGATTACTGTTGTCGGGAGTGCATCTTACTGTTTTGGGGGTTTTACATCTTGTGCTGATTCTATCTTTGAGGAAGTTGCGTGGTTTTCTCCATTTATGGTTTCCCCGATCAAAAACACTGTGTTCATTGTCTCTTGTGTTTGATTCCTGTACTTGTTATTCTCTCAGTAAAGATCCCAACATAATGCTAGCTTAATGTTGAAAAACTAACATGGTATCAGAGCTAACCTGAGAAGAAGACACTGTGCAGCTGCGGGAACTAGGGCTTCCTAGTTTGTGGATCTTCCTCCACAGATTTTTAGCAAAAGTAAGGTGGAACAACTCTCATCCTTAGGGCGCATCTTTCTGTCGAAGCATAATCCAATTCTAAGGTTTTTCAGTTTTGGACCTGTCACTGCTGTCGGAAATTAGGGCTTTTTATAGAAGAGGAATTTTTTAGTGAGCACAGTCCTGGATTGATCTCCTCCCCAAAATTGAAGCTAGGGACAAATTTCAAGGCATTTGGGTAGACAGAATTTTGGAAAAGCAAAACCCTAATTTGCTCCTGAACCGGCTCTGTAGGATTTCAGCTCAAGTTTCAGATCCGACATCTTGAACCTGGTAAGATCTAAAATCTTTTGTATTTCCATTTGAGGTTCTCATTTAAGATGTCTCATCATACCAAGCTTGATGAAAATCTTGAGGGAGCTGAAAACTTCCGAACCTGGAAGTATAGGATCTCCTTGGTCCTGGAAGAAAATGAATTAGACTCCTACATCCATGAGGAGGTTCCAATTCTAGAGGGAGATGAGGAAAAGGACTTACATAAGAAAAAGATGGTTATGGCAAAGAGGATCATTGCTGATTCTATCAAGGATCACCTTATCCCACATGTGTCCTCTCTCAAGACACCTAAAGCTATGTTTGATGCCCTAACCAAATTGTTTGAAGGGAAGAACATCAATCGGAAGATGACCCTGAGAAACCAACTGAAGAATGTGAAGATTCAGAATGTAGAAATATTCTAGTCTTACTTCACAAGAGTTTCTCAAATCAAAGAGCAACTAGAAGCAGTTGATGAAGAAGTGGAAAATGCAGAGATTGTAATGACTACATTGAATGGCCTTCCTAGGTCATGGGATTCTTTCATCCAAGGAATCTGTGCTAGGAAAAAGTTAGTCAAGTTCAACAGACTATGGGAAGAGTGCTCTCAAGAAGAATCTTGGATAGCAACTTGAGAAGAGAAGATGGGAAGTGAAGACCAAGCTCTTACGGTACACTCCATGTCTCACTCCAAGTCAAACAAGAGAAAATCTCATGGTTCTAGAGGTAAGCACTCTCACAAAGATATCACTAGAAAAGATTTATCTAGGATCATATGTTATACATGTGATGAAGCAGGACACTATGCAAGGAATTTTCCTAAGAAACAAAAACTAATGAAGAGAAGCAACAAAAGAAGACATCATGCTCATGCTGTAGAGGATGATGAACCATCCAAGAAGAGATCCAGATATGAAAGTGAAGATTCTTCAAGCGAGGATGAATATGTTCTGATCTCCGCTCTCACAGGTGACATTACTCATGGAAGTGATGATTGGCTTATAGACAGTGGGATTCTAAACATATGACTGGATTCAAGGAATCCTTTGTGAGACTGTCAGAACATGAATCACCTCACGAGGTGAAGCTAGGAGATGACTACCAATATCCAATAAAAGGTAGTGAGGAATCTTCCTATAAACTAGACTCTGGTAAGTCTCTAACAATGAAGGAAGTGTTGTTTGTGCCAGGACTCAAGAAGAACCTTCTCTCCATATCAGTATTGGATGCAAAAGGAATGAGGGTTGCATTCATAGATGGACAAGTCATCATGTGGCCAAGAGGAAAGACTATCGATGATGCGGTAGTGATTGGTGAACAAGAATGAGGTTTGTACAAATTAAAGGGCCATCCAGAACAAGCATTAGTCCATGACACAGTAGATCCAAGTGAACTTTGGCATAGAAGGATTGCACATGTGCATTACAGAGCACTACCTATTGCAAGCAAAGCTGTCGAAGGTCTTCCAGAAATACAAGCAAAACATGATGGGGTCTGCAAAGGATGTGTGAAAGGAAAGAATACAAAGAAGAGATTTCCAAGTAGTGAAAGTAAAGCAAAAGGAATCTTGGAAATCATCCACTCCGATGTATGCGGTCCTATGTCATCAAACTCTCTAAGCGGGTATGCATATTATGTTTCTTTTATTGATGACTTTTCTAGGAAGACATGGGTTTACTTCATGAAGAACAAAGACGAAGTATTCAACAAGTTTAAAGAATTCAAAGCCTTGATCGAAAACCAGACTGAAAAGAAGATCAAGACCATTCGATCAGATAATGGCGGAGAATTCACTTCAAATGAATTCAAAGAGCTATGTAAAGAATCAGGGATTAAGAGGGAGTTGTCCACTCCTTATAATCCACAACAGAATGGGGTTGCGGAACGGAAGAACATAACCATCATGGAAGCTGCAAAAGCCATGCTTCATGATCAAGACCTTCCTATGCATCTTTCGGCGAAAGCTGCCAGAACAGCGGTATATGTACAGAACCGTACTCCACATAGAGTACTTGAGAACAAGACTCCTGAAGAAGTCTTCTCCAGCAAGAAACCAGAAGTCAGCCATCTCAGAATATCCGGCTGTCCTGTGTACATCCACATTCCAAAAGAGAAGAGGACTAAATTAGATCCTTCAGGAAAGAAGGGTATATTTGTGGGATACTTTGAAAGCTCGAAGGCTTACAGAATATATTTCCCAGGATATAAGAAGATTGACATCAGCAGGGATGTGACATTTGATGAAGACAAAGCTTACAACAAATCCAGAAAGAGACCTGCTGAAGAACCTGAAGAAGCAGAAGCGCCCAGAATTCATGATACCACCATGAATGAAGAAACTCGAGAAGAAGATTGAGAATTTGAAGAACCACAAAGACCTGTAGATCCACCTCTGGAGAAGAATACTCATAAGAGGAAACCTGCTTGGGTACGAGAACTTATCCAAGGTGCGAAAAGATATGGGGCTCCAGAAGAGAATCATAGAGAAAGAAAGAGGACCAGATCCAATTCCGGGTATGTAGCTTTACTATGTGATTTAATTGATAAAGAACCTTCCAGTTATGAAGAAGCGGCAGAACAGAAAGAATGGAAGGATGTTATGATCGAAGAGTACCAATCGATCATGAAGAATGATGTTTGGGATGTTGTCCCAAGACCAGACAGGAAATCAGTTGTAACTTCCAAATGGATCTACAAGATCAAACATGCTGCAGATGGTAGCATTGAAAAGTATAAGGCAAGATTTGTAGCTCGAGGTTTCTCTCAGAAAGAGGGAATAGACTATGAAGAGACCTTTGTACCTATAGCCAGATACACTTCCATCAGATCAGTACTTGCTCTAGCTGCAGTGATGAAATGGAAGATACACCAAATGGATGTCAAGACTGCTTTCTTGAATGGTGTAGTGGAAGAGGAAGTGTATGTAGAACAACCACTCGGTTTTGAGACACATGACAGGGAGTCTCATGTATGCAGATTGAAGAAAGCCCTGTATGGCTTGAAACAGGCATCCAGGACATGTTACGACAGAATAGATAGCTTTCTATCCAGTTTGGGTTTTACCAAGAGTAAAGCAGATTCCAACCTTTACTACAAGGTTGAAGATGACAACCCAGTGATGCTTCTATTATATGTAGATGATCTGTTTGTGACAGGTATGGATAGGTCGATTACTGATACAAAGAGAAAGCTTGCTGCCGAGTTCGAAATGAAGGACTTGGGTATGATGCATTACTTTCTAGGTATGGAGGTGTGGCAGAGTGCGGATGGAATCTTCCTTGGACAAGGGAAGTATGCAGTAGAGATCCTGAAGAGGTTTGGGATGATGGACTGCAAGATTATGGCCACACCTATGGCATCAAATCTGAAGCTATTGAATGATGCTTCTTCAGAGACGGTTGATGCTACAATGTATCATCAGATGATTGGGTCATTGATGTACTTGACGAACACGAGACTAGACATTTGCTTTGCTGTGAACACTTTGACCTAGTTCTTGACAGATCCGAGAAATGTTCACTTGATTGCTGCAAAGCATATTCTGAGGTACTTGAGGGGTACAATTGATTATGGGCTCAAGTATGATACGAATCAAAAGATTAACCTGGAGGGTTATGTTGATTCAGATTAGGTAGGAAGTGCCATCGATAGGAAGAGCACTTCAGGGTGTTGCTTCAGTATGGGATCAGGTGTGATCTCTTGGTTTAGCAGGAAGCAATCCTGTGTGGCACTGAGTATAGCTAAAGCAGAGTATGTCGCAGCTTGTTCAGCTAGTTGTGAGGCAGTATCGCTGCGGAAGCTACTGTCCGATATATTTTATCTCCAGTTGGATGCTACTTGTATACATTGTGACAACCAGAGTTGCATGAAGTTGTCAGAGAATCCAATGTTCCATGACAAGTTGAAGCACATCGAGATCAAGTATCACTATATCAGGGATATGGTGCAGAGGGGAGCAGTGAAGCTCCAGTATGTTGCAACGGAGGAACAAATAGCTGATATGTTGACAAAGCCATTGGCCAGAGTGAAGTTTGAGTACCTTAGGGAGAAGTTTGGTGTTCTCTAGATCGAGGTTTCCTCCAAGGGAAAGTGATGAGTCCCAAAGCCATTCTGACGAGTAGGTCAGATGTAAGGGCTGATCCATTATGTCATGGTGAGAGGATTCAGTTCCTTCCATGTCATATATGAGTGCTAAAGATCCAAAATCCATTCTGACGAGAAGGTCATATGTAAGGGCTGAGCCATTCTGTCATGGTGAGAGGATTCAGTTCCTTCCATGTCAGATATGAGTGCTGGCCATTATGTCGAGTAGGACAGATGTAAGGGAAACTGCCACTCTCCGGGAGAGTGGAGGAACCTGGTCCGTTACCAGGTAGCTCAGTCTCGGACTGGGGGCCTTTCTGACGAGGTGGAGGATTTGGTTCCTTCCAGGTCAGATGTGAGTGCAGGCCATTATGGCGAGGGTGTAGGACTTGTTTCCTACCAGGTCAGATATAAGGGCAACTGCCATTCTCCGGGAGAATGGAGCAACCTGGTCCGTTACCAGGTAGCTCAGTCTGGGACTGGGGTTATTTCTGGCGAGGGTGGAGGATTTAGTTCCTTCCAGGTCAGATGTGAGTGCAAGCCTTTTTGGTGAGGGTGGAGGACTTCTTTCCTTCCAGGTCAGATCTAAGTGCTGAAGCCCTTTCACAGATGATAGTGATGTGCTGTCTTGCTAGTGAATGTGAGTGTTGGGCCTTTCTGATGTGACTGTAGGTTTCTACATGATCATATGTGAGTGTTGGGCGTGCCTTTCTGACGAGTAGGTCAGATGTAAGTGCTGGGCGAAGACCTACCTAATGGCTAGGCCTACAACCAGCATGAAAGAAGGCTGGCTCTATAGAAATTCCTATGACGAGATAGTACACACATGATGATGACTAGGTGAGATCCAGATCGAGCTATGATCCAAATCCAGTTATGATGACTCCAAGAGATCCAGATCGAGTGATGATCTAGATCCAGTAGTGATGATCCAGATTGAGAGATGATCCAGATCTAGATCGAGTGATGATCCAATTCGAGTGATGATCCAGATCTAGTAGTGATGATCTAGATCCAGATCCAGATCGAGTGATGATCCAGTCCAGTGATGATGATCCAGATCGAGTGATGATCCAATCCAGTGATGATGATCCAGATCGAGTGATGATCCAGATCCAGTGATGTTGATCCAGATCGAGAGATGATCCAGATCCAGTGGTGATGTCCCATGATGATCCAGATCGAGAGATGATACAGATTCGAAGGATAAAGATGACTTGAAGACTCAGAAGACTCGAGATGTAGATGATGAGATGATCCAGTTGATACAGAGAAGAAGACCAATGCTGAAAATTGTGTCGAAAGAATACCTTCCTAGTTAAGAGGGAGTGTTGATGTATTTGTAACTTTGGAATGTAGTCATCCATGTATCTTATGTATTGTAACCCGATGTTTATTCTGGGATGTATCTATTATGTATTTGAGTCATGTTGTCATGCCCCGATGTTTCGATCGGGAGGATCAATAATGTAAACAAGTCATGTCAAGTCATAGTGGGTAACTCTTCGATTGTGTAAGAGTTAAAGTCCCCGCAGTTCCGGGGCACTAGGGTTATTAGACTCTCCAAGTAGAGGTCGGCCCTAGTAGGGTTTTAGTCATGTTGGGATTAGTATAAATAGAGATCCGGGATCTCTATTTAGCACACATCACTCACACACTCAAGTGTAGCGCATAGTTGAGGAAGGAAAGACACTGGGGCTAGACAAGAAGAAGATTACTGCTATCGGGAGTGCATCTTACTGTTTTGGGGTTTTACATCTTGTGCTGATTCTATCTTTGAGGAAGTTGCGGGGTTTTCTCCATTTATGGTTTCCCCGATCAAAAACACTGTGTTCATTGTCTCTTGTGTTTGATTGCTGTACTTGTTATTCTCTCAATAAAGATCCTAACATAATGCTAGCTTAATGTTGAAAAACTAACAATCAAGAGCCTAGTCTTGAATCCTTTTGTGATTCCTTAATTAGAGAGCAAGATAAGTTCATTCATCTTGGAATAATTAACAATGCAGATACATCTGGGAAAGCCTTATTGTCCCAACAGAAAGAAAAGTCCAAGCCTCCCAAGAAACATAATTTTCGCAATAATAAGCCAAACAACAAGGGTCCCAAACCCTCCCAGTCAGCTCATTCTTTAAAAAATGACAAAGGATCCAAGCCAAAAGGAAAGAAGACTGAGCGTCATTGCAATTTTTGTGGGAAAAATAATCATGATGAATCTAAGTGTTTCAAGAAGATGGCAGCCTTGAAAGCAGTAATGAAGAAACATCACATCAGCCTAGATTCGTTTTCAGAATCTACCTCTCATGGACATGCACTTTGTGCTTCTGGTTACTCTTATACTATATCTTCTTCTTCTACTTCAATTGAATGTCTCATTGATTTTGGAGCATCTTATCATATGGCTAAGGATCAAGCCATCTTTTCTACTATGCATGAATGTAACACCAAACAAATATTTGTCGGTGATGACAGATCTCTAAGTGTTGTAGGATCTGGAACAGTTCCGGTAGAAAATGGTCATTTCAGTGATGTACTATGTGTTTGAAAAATTTCTTGCAATTTGTTATCAGTCTATCAAATTATTCATTCAGGTGAAGGTAAAACTGTGACATTTACACCTCACAAAGTTGTAATCAAGGATTTTAAAAATCCTCAAAATGTCCTTGCTACTGGTGTTAGCACTCAGAATGTACCCAGGTTGTAAAAGGTATACTCCAAGGTAACAGCAAAACCACTTTAGGAAGAAACTGGTATTTTCTTCCAGAGAGGGATCTCTCAATAAAGATTTAACAAGACCAGATTTAAAATAACATTCACAGATTTATATATTTGGCTGAAACAATCACATAACCATTGGGCATGGAGTCATATACACTAATAAAGATACCATAAAGACATACACATGATATTCATCAAAGGCAAGGTAATCACATCATCACAGTCATTCAAATCGATTCAGGTGGAACAAAAGAGATGAGGAAACAACCCATTAATACAGAGCATCAACAAGGATGAGTTCTATATCAACTTTAGCAAAAAAATCATATAATATCTGAAAAGATGACCAGAGCATAAACACATGAATTCCAATCATCTAACGTTGTTTTCCAGATATGAGGAAGAAACAAAATGGAGTGTTACACAAAGGAAATACGATTACATAGATAAAGAAGCACAGACTATGATATCAATGACACATGAATCTCTGACAAAACCCCATGCATTCACTTTTTTATTCCAAAAACAGATATGTTCTCCAAAATTATTCACCACCCGATGGGTTCCAACCCCCATCTCTTAAAAAAGATGCATATTTATAGATAAAATGATTGGTGCTCCAACAAGGAGATCAATAACAGAATGATCGGCTTAATTTAGAGTTTGTAACTGAATTCCTAACCCCTAGGAAGTTTGTTACAACTCCAATCCTAACAGATCATAAAGTACAAATCAACTTGATAACAAACCTTCACCCCTCAGCTCCACGTCTCTGCCCCACCAACTCCACGTCTTTGCCCCATCAGCTCCACGTCTTTGCCCCATCAGCTCTTCAGTGCATGACACTTGTTCCTAGGGATGGAGAATATACTTTGTCTTTCCAAACCGCTCCACAATTTTCCACTGCTCCGAACTTGGGGTGTCACACTCCATCATTTCCCAAATTGCTACTTCGAGCTCCATATATGCTTCATAGGACTTTCTGGGCAATCTGCTTCTGATGATGGAGAACTTCTGCAGAATCTCGAAATCTTCTGTGAGCATATCCACAATGGTCTTCCCTATCAGGATTTTCTCCAACTCATTGAATTTGGAGTGGTCCATGCGGAAGTGAACAAGCAGGTTATGATAATGTTCTTGTGAGAACATCCGCCCTTCTCCATCCCAGAAAGAAGGCAATCCGTCCTCGAACAGTTCTTTAAACTCTTGTTTAAAATTATTAACCTGCAGCAACAATCCTTCCGATTTATCTTGGACCGTTTTGATTAAGTGATGCTTATGGATGATTCTCTTTGCCCACATCACTATTGATACTCTGTCCTTTATGCCCAATTCCTGTAACTTTTGACATGACAGTGAATTTAGAAAATTTAGTGTGTTTTGAGCTGTAACAAGAGGCCTTTTCTCCATATGTTCGTTTACTAGTTTTAATCTCTGGTGAGCCAAATTTATCATTATATTCAAATCATCAATAAAATTCAGATAGTGTCGGAACTTGGTAATCTCTATACACAAGGTATCCCAAATGATATGTTTTGCTCCCTGAAGAGGGCCTTTCCCAATGCATTTTTCTTTTAGTTCATTGAATTTCTTCTGTAATTGATTCCTGTCCTGCAGTATTTGTTTTTTGCTTTCATTTACTTTGGCCAGTTCAGCTTTCACCTTTTCATTTTCTGCTTTCAAATCTTTGATTGCTTCTTCTTTCAAACTCACCTGGGACATTGGCACCAACAAATCATCAGTAGAGAAATCGTCTAATGGCTTCTGGATATTTACAATAGACAGGTCCTCGCCAGTGGGAGTCTGGCTCATCAATTCTTCCATAATCTCCTTCTCTTCATTCTGATATTTTTTCATCAAAGAGATTTGGGATAACAGTTCCTCCCTTTCGGCTTCCCACTTCTCTTTTTCTTCCTATAGCTCTCCAGCTCTTCCTTTGTATTCCATCATCTCTTGATGGACTTTATCATTTTCTTCTTGGAGAGCTAGTAACTCAGATGACGGAACATGTTCAGTACCTGGAATCTTCAGTTTCTTCTTCAGGACCTGGAGTGCATTATCCTTTTCCTCTAACAACCTCTTGACTTCCTGGGTACTGTCTGAACTAGCAATGTTTGTCTGCAGCTTCCTAATCTGAACCACATTTGCTTTATTTTCCACTTTCTCATGTTTCAACTGAATTTCCAATTTATCTATCAAAACTTGCAATTTATTAATCCTCACCATGGCTTGTAGTAAGTCTAAGTAGATGATATCGCTGGTCTGTTTGTGGAGTTGAATTTTATCCGGAGTGCTGATTTTGTCTAACCGGATCTCCATCTCAGACATCTTCTTGTCGCTCACCATAGCCATTTTAAAAGTATTCCTCTCAGCATCTCTAGCAAAGACCAGAGAGGTCTTCGAACTGTACAAACTTCTCACCTTCGGGAGCAAATTTCTCGTTTCCTCCATAGACTGTTTCCTCTTCTCCATGTAGCTGGCCTTTAGGTCTTCCTTCGACTTAAACACGTGGCATAATTCTGAACTGTCTACATCGCCCTCCGCATCTTTAAAAGAGAATTGACTTACTTGCACTGCTTTTAGGGGAACTAGGGCACCTCTTTTGGAACCATCAGAAACCTCCTCATCTACAATTTCACCACTTTCAAGCAGCTTTGCCTTTTTACGGGGTCCTTCTTCGTCTACATCCATACTCTCAGTTTCAGACAAACTTCTTTTGACTACAATACCAGCACCTTTTGTTATTTGAGTCGTTGTGACATGCATAGTATGTGTCTCTTCATCAGAATTTGACCTGTCAGTATACTGCAGCAAATTGGCCATTTCAGCTAGCCCCTCCATAGCCTGATGCTCAAATGGTTTATTCTTGTTTGCCTATTTTCTCAATAAGATCACATGGTGGGGGTCGTAATTCACATTTACATATTTTATGAAATCCATGTTCTCCAACAACTTTTCTATAAATGCCAGGGCATCTTTACCTTTAAAAATGAAAGGGCCGACTTTAAGTGGAAATTTAACATTCGAAGATTTTTTGAAAGCACTGAAGTGCTCTTCCTCAGACAGCAATCTCTGCCTCATGAACTCTAGTGCGAATATCCTTGAGGTCAAAAAGGAGGGTAGCCTATAAGGCTGACCAGTAAAGCCATATATTCTCAACACTGTGTAACCTCTGTACAGGAACCGGTCCCCCACCCGATCTTTGGGTGACGACTGCATTAGGCATCTCATCTCGTTCAGGACACGGGGCAGGTCCTCATCAAATAACATTCTGTACATTTCGGACATGATCGAATTGGAAAATTTGAACATGTTGATTTGCTTGGGCAAATCAGAAGAGCATAGAGCACTTAATAATTTCAATTCAGTAACATTAGAGCATAATAGCATGTTAAGCAAGTATGTTTGAAACCTAAAGAACTGGACCTTGGGAAACTCAGTCAACTGAAGGTGGATTGCTTCGGCAAGGTATTCATCTAAATTGAGCACAGGGACTAACTGGGACTCAGGGCTTAAAGAATTTATTCATAATAAGAAACCGAGGATGACATCACCTATAAGACAATCGTCATCTAGACCTAACACTTGACAGACCAGAGACATTACCAATTGCACTTCAGTCCTAAAAATGTGCAAGGGGTAAGGCAAGAAAAGACCTTCAAGGGACTGACCTTCCTTCAGGATACTTGACAAGAATTGACAGCGACTTTCACTTTCACAATTTCTGAAAAACTCAGCAAGGACAGATTCATTTACAGACTCACGATTTACAGGGTAATTCTCGGGCAGACTAAGGTTTTCTCTGACGACCGAAGCATCAATTTTACACAGTATTTTGGACGCGGACCGACTCACAATAATCCTTTGAGAGGGAGAATAGTTCACCGTACACCACTCGGCAAATTCCGGGAAGTGGAGGGTTTGCTCAAGGGCGAAATGGTACAAAAAATACTTGCATACATTCAGAATGTCATTCCCCTGTGAGTAATGAGACCACAACTTCTCTTTACTGCTGGACACGCTCCCTGTGGATAGAAAGGGGTCGCACACGCCCTTGTGTCTGTCTACTAAAAATTCCTCTCTGTCATCCACGACCTGACCAGACACACAAACCTCTCTCCCTTGGTCCATTGCTTAATTTACAAGGGTAATTGGACGAAAGAGTTACAGGGTTTAAGTCCTACCTGTCTTACTGTGAAGGCGTGTGTTCGGAATGTGCCTGGCACTGACAAATGGAAGCTCCCAAATCGCCAGGTCATTTTCGCCGAGTCTCGAGAAAATAAAATAATCATTGGAGAGGTCAACTCTGCTTTTATAGGACCACACAATTCGCCACGTAGACAGCATTTATTTTCCGGAACCACCACTTATTCTTAACTTCCGTGCACTTCTGTTTTCCGACTTCATTTAAGACCCTAGATCTGATTTCTCTTTAATTCCTGGCCTTTCGATCGCGCGCCATGTACCCCTTTCTGCTAAGCACCTTGGTGATAAACGACGCGCCAGTCTCCATCCCGGAATGATCTCCCACTGTCGATGAAATCGTCTTTTATCATGAGCCGTTGGATAGGGTGACACGTACCGAATTCCGCTGGGAGTCTGGGAATTATCCCCCGTGCAAGTTTCAACTCTGGAATCAGTCCCAACCATTGATCATTCTGCCTTTAACTTTCAACCATTGGATCAAGCACTATGTAATGAATTCCGCTGGGCTCCTTTCTTTTATCCAACGTGCAGGTCTGGGCTCCGGAATTATTTTCAGCTGTTGATTTGATTCACTTTGATCTTCAACCATCGGATCATGTGCCACGTACCAAATTCCGCTGGGCACTCCGGAATTATCCACCGTGCTAGTTCATTCTCCGGAAATCATAGTAGCCGTTGATTTGATTCACTTTGATTCTCAACCGTCAGATCGATCATCGGGTAACTCATTCCGCTGGGTGCTTTAGGTTTATCGGTCGTGCAGGTTCTGGTTCCGGAATCAATCTCGACCGTAGATGCGATCCGACTTCGCCTATCCGCCATTGGATTGAGCAACATGTACCCGATTCCGCCGGATTGTGTCATTTTAACCAAGATGCAATTTCACGAAGCGGATTGGATATGGGCCATGGATTTGCCCGAAACAACCTGATGGCCACTGATCTGTGCGCTCAATAAACGCCTGGTCAAACCTTTATCTTCCTTGCATCTCTGAGGAGTGAAGAGAATATTAGCCATCGATTTTATTCCTTCTCCCATCGCGGCTTAGGATCTTTGGTGACTTAATCGCTTGTTTGCCTATAGTCCCATTTGTATTATATATCTTGTAACCAAAGTATCTAAACAACCATTATTTTTCTTCTCCACCATGGTCTTTCACCCCCTTGATAAATAATGGTGTTAACAGCTGGCTCCATCTGGGGATGATATCCTCCCTACGAGGTATCAAAGAACTCGTAGACCAGGTGCCTGTTTTTTATTTTGCATAATAACTTCTCAAAAAACCCATCTTTTGTTTTTGTAGATATATCATTTTTGTATGCTTTTTAGAAAAGGAGTGGTATGCCTCCTGAACTTTACGGCTTTCATTGCGAGCTTTCAAATACATTCGGCTTACCATCTTTATTTATTTGTAAAGAGAAACAAATATGTACAATCCTATGCTACAAATTTCACCTCCCCCGTCAGGACAGGTAATGCTTCAGATATCTTCCATTTACAGGGTTACTCTCCAGAAGAACCCCATTTGTATATTCTAGCAAAAAGGCATTTTGTCCTCTGTATCCATCAACAACGTAAGGTCCTACCCACATAGGGTCAAACTTTCCATGCTTGTCTTCATTAGGAGCATCCCACTTCAAAACTAGGTCACCAATCTGAAACTGCTCTTCCTTTACTCTTCGGTCAAAAGTATTCTTCATTTTCTCTTGATGAGACTGCACTTTGTCATAAGCCTTACTTCTTCATTCTTCTAGCTCAATGATCTGATTTATCCTCCGCTGTATGTGATTCAGTTCTTCTTGCTGATCTTGGAAATATCTCATAACTGGTACCCCTAATGATGTCGGAAAAATCACTTCAGCCCCGTATACCAGTTGGAATGGAGACATGCCAATTGCTCTTTTAGTACTAATCCTATCAGCCCATAGAGCATATTTCAGTTTGGTGTGCCAGGACTTCTTATTATCTTCCAACAGCTTTTTGATAATCCTCACCAGGCTTTTGTTTGAAGATTCAGCTAATCCATTTCCTTGAGGGTAATATGCAGTTGAGTGATTGAGGCTTATATGATACTTATGACAAAAATTAATCATCTTCCTAGATTTGAAAGCAGCTGCGTTGTCTGTTACTATCCTCTTTGGACACCCGAACCGAGCCAATATATTTTCTTCAAGAAACTCCATGATCACATTCTCAGTGGCCCTCCTAGTAGGAATTGCTTCTATCCATTTAGTAAAATAGTCTGTAGCTGTCAAGATCCACCTGTGCTGTCCTGATGAGTTTGGGTTTATTTCGCCAATAAAATCCAAACCCCATTGCTGGAAAGGAGCCTCAACTATTATTGGATTCAAGGGGAGAGGTAGTACCTTTCTCTTACCGTCGAAAATTTGGCATTAATGACATTTGCTGATTTCTTTATATACATCTGAGAATAATGTAGGCCAATAATAACCAGCTCTCATGATCTTGTTTGCAGTCACCTTCCAAGAATGGTGTCCCACACAGTCTCCTTTGTGAAATTCTTTGGTAACTTGTTGGGCCTCATCCTCCAATAGACAATTTAGTAGAACTCCTCTGGGATCCTTCCAATAAAGATATTTATTTATGATACAGAATTTAGCGGATTTCAACTTTACAGATCTTGCTCTAGATTTACTCAATCCTTATGGTGCTTGCAAATTTTGGAGGACACATACAATACCAGAGTACCATGGAGAGGCCACAAAGTCAGCCATCACTTCTATCTCTATGTCTAACTGATCAGACCGGTGAGTCAAAAAATTGATCTGTAAAGATTCACAATTTGAGTTTGTCATCATTTTTTCTAACCCTTGTCCTTTAATCAGCTTCGTGGGTTTTATTTCTATATCATATTCCAATAATGTGGCTATCCATCTCGCCCTCCTGCCTTCGGGGTCTGGCTGAGTCAAAATTGCTTTTACTGCAGCGGTTGGAACATGTGCAATTACATGGGAATGCAAAACATATATTCTGAAATCCTTTAATGCTTTAATCAAAGCATAGGCCCGCTTTTCCATGATGTCATACTTCAACTCCCCATCCCGTAGCATTTTACTGAAAAAGGCTATGGGTTGTTCCAAATTTTCTTCATTTTTCTGCAATAATACTGCTGCTATAGTATGTTCAGAAGCATATGAGAATACTGAAAAATCCTTGGCAAAATCTGGACTTACCAAAACAGGAGCTTCTGAAATTGCTTTCTTGATTCCCCGAAATGACTCCTTAGCTTCTGTATTCCACTTTATCTCATGACCTTTCTTCAACATATTTGTAATATTCATCAAGATCTCAGCAAAGCTTGGTACAAATCTCCTCAAGAAATTTACCTGTCCCAGAAATGATTGTATCTCCTTTTTGCTTCTGGGTTCTCCTACCTTCAGAATTGCACTTACTCTTTCAGGATCAATCTTTATGCCATCTTTGGATATTATATGGCCTAGCAGCTTTCCTTCTTCTAGTGAAAAATTAGACTTCTTAGGGTTCAAAGATATGCCATACTTCATACACTTCATGAAGACCTTCTCTAGATGATGCAGATGTTCTCTGTCAAACTTTGAGTAGACTGTGATATCGTCCATATAAATTACCACGAAACTTCCAATTTCTCCTACAAAGGCAATGTCCATAGCTTGCTGGAAAGTGGCGCTTGCATTCATTAGACCAAAAGGCATCTTCGCATACATGAAGGTTCCCCATGGTGTAGTAAAGGCAGTTTTCTCCTGATCTTCTGGCAGCACTTTGATCTGATTATACCCGGAAAAACCATCCAGCATCGAAATCCTTTCAGCTCCCACCACTTGCTGCAGTATATGATCCATCTTGGGTAGAGGATAGTTGTCTTTCATGGAGACCTTATTTAAGTTGCGAAAATCTATGCACAGTCTTATCTCTCAATTATTCTTTCTGATAGGGACCAAATTCGCAACCCATTTAGAAAATCTGAGTGTTACAATGATCTTAGCATCAAATAACTTCTTTATTTCCTTCTTAATGACAGGGAGCAGCTTAGGATTGATCCTCCTGAGTCTCTGCTTAAAAGGCTTTTCTCCAGGCTTTATAGGAATAGTGTGCTGTATGATAGATGTATCATACTCTTTGAGGTATTCATAACTCCAAGCAAACACATCTGTATATTTTTTCATCAACTTTACATACTCCTCTTTCTCTTTTTCCGGCAGCTTCTTGGATAATTTTAGGATTTTAGGATTTTCCTCAGTGCCAATATTTTTATCTTCAACGGCATCACCAACAGGTTTCACTTTGGGGTTCTTGGCAACATCATTTTGATCAAAGAGCCTTTCTAAAGGGATCAGGCCTCTTGGTATGAAATTATTTTTCAGCTGGATGATATCCTTACATCCCAAGGTCTTCCTTAACCTCTCAGTATCTTCTTCTGATTCAATTTCTTCGTCATCTTCAGGGGTCCTATCATTATCATTTTCATTTTCAAAATGAGTATTCACAAACTCTCCTGACAACTCTAGAAATCTTCGGATCTGCATATCATCTTCGAACACCTGCCAGTATTTTTAATTGTCAGGGATAGAAGGTCTGTTCAAAATCTCCACCTGGTATTCCTTTTGACTAGTCATTGGGGTCTCAAATTTTCCAGCAGATACTACTAAGGAATCAGCCACCAAATTTTCAACCTTGGGAACAACCTGAATTGTATGCTCTGTGAAGAAATTGCCAAGCATATCCCATACTTCATTTCTGTAAGCCCTCATCCGAGGATGCTTGGTTTGATAACTCTCATTTACCTGGTTTATCACCAACTCAAAATCTCCCAAGCTCCTAAACCTCTGAGCCCCCAGATATTTCAAAGCATGTAACCCCAATAACAGGGCCTCATACTCTGCTACATTATTTGTGCATTCAAACAACAATTTGTATGACAAAGCTTTGAAATCATGGATAGGAGAAATGATGTAGACACCAGCCCCAGCACCAACCTTTGCAACAGATCTATCAAAGTACATTATCCATTGGCCTTCTTTTTTCTGTTTTGCTTCCAAATCCTCCTGTTCCAAAACTTCTTTTTCATAATTTGCCTCAGACTTCTCTTGCAATGTATTTTCTACCTCATGTGGGACAGCCTCATTAAAGAAAATGGAAGACCCCAAATCAATATCAACAACATATATGTGATGGACTTCGGGTTTATATTGACTGCTAACCACATAGGGAGTTCTTTTCTCACTATATAACCTTCTGCTCCCATATGGAACAGGAATTGTAGCATATGACATGTCCATCTGTAAACTACCCTTCAGCTTGGAGGTCCAAGATCTTGACAGCAATACCCCAAACTTAGGTGGAATATCTACTACCACCACATCCATGACTATAGTTTTAGATGGCAATTTATTCAGGGTCACCACCATGTCTTTAATCAAACCGAGGCATTTTACCCTCTTAGAATCAAATGAGTATAAATCCTTATATGGTCTAGTCACTTATAATCCCAGACTTTCCACGACTCCTTTGGGCATTAGATTGTGTGATGCCCCAGAATCCAACATAGCATTATGGACCACTTTGTCATGCACATTTAGACTTAAATAGAAAGAAGGAACTTCTTCATCTTCTAAATTTCCAACCTTTGGTCCAAATGAAATAGCAGGGTTATCATCATTCAATTCTAAAATGTCTGAGTGCCACTCTCCTTGGTTTTTGATTATTTTAGTGATAGTATCTCTGTATTCAATGTTTCTCAATAACTCATTAAATGGAACAGAGATTTTCAGTTTTGAAAGCTCGCTTTGTAAGTTAAAACCAGCACCAATCTTTTCCACATCAATCAGAGTCGCCTTCTTTATTATTTTATCCCTTTGTATCTCATTTTCAACCTCTTTACTCACAGCGGGATCTTTTTGTAGTCCTTTCCCCTTTTCTCCGTTCAAAGAACTAGAGGAAGGCTGATTTGGATTCGCCTTCCCTTTATTTATGGGGACATCCCTATTCCTCAATCTCATTTTCCTTTGCACATCATCCATTGCATGTAAATAACCCCTCTGATATAGCTCATTTTCAAATTCTTCATTTGGACCTTCCTGAGCAAACATATTATGTTCTTCTTCAGTAAGATATATTTCTGAATCCTGTTCTCCAAACAGATGAATCTCATTTTCAGGTGGATCTTCTTCATCACCAACATAATTTTCAGGGAAAGGCGGACGGATAGGCTGTTCTTCTTGGTTTCTGGGATTTCTCTGCCTATTCTGGGGAGGAACAGGGGGATTTGGTCTTCTGAAATTTGGATTCCTGATTTGGGGATCCCCCTGCTCCTTGTTGAAGGGCCTAGTATCCATGGTTAACCTATCCATCAGCTTTTCCTTAGTCTTCAACATCGTCTCAAATTTAACATCAGCGGAAGAAGATGAAGTAGAAGGCATATTTTCTTCTTTTCTCCTCCTGTCCATGTCCCTATGTTTCATCTTTCCACTAGCCATCATGTTAGCTTCCACTTCTAGGGCATCAGTAAACATGGCAGCAAGAGTTGTCGATTTCCTTTCCCGCAATGAAAATGCAAAATCATTATCAAAAGCTCCAGCATAATGCAGTTTAGCAGCTGCAGGAGAAGGATTTATATCTTCCGAGATAGAGTTGTAAGACCTCATGAATCTGCTTGAAAATTCATGAACAGACTCAAAACCCCCCTTTTTGAGACCATTGTATTGAGATAAAAGCTGCAGAGGGTTCTGTTTATCATCCCACCTATCCAGAAAGGCGTTTTGAAAGGCCTGAAAATTTGCTATAGATCCATTAGCCAAGTCCTTAAACCACTTCTTTGCCTCCCCAGACAAACTTTGGGCAAATAACCGCAGTTTGACATCAGGATAGTCAACTTCTTCCAAGTCAATGAAATCTTCAAACTTGGCAACATGCTGTTTTGCGGTTATATCACCTTCCCCATCAAATAAAGAAATTCTCTGAGAATAATTTTGGGGGAGATCATGTAATACAGCCGGCAAACGCAAGGGAGCAAATCTAGCAGCCATTGGTCTAGGTGGGTTCACAGGAACTGCAGTACTTTGAGAATGCTCGGAGGCAGTTGTTCAGCTTTAGAGGTTTGTTGCAAGTCCTTCCAGAGAGAATCTAACAGATAGGACTCTAACCTACTAGGGTTGGACTCAATATTTTTGAGGTCGGATTCAGACCTAGCTCTCAACCTACAAGGATTGAACTCAACGTTTTTTAGGTCGGGCTCGGATCTAGTTCTCAACAAGGTCTGCACAGTATTGACTTCCCATGCTGGATTAATATGAGAATCTGGTGATGATGATGGGCCGAACAAAGGAAAATCTAACTTCTCTTTATTTTTTCTCTTAAACAACTTTTCTGGATCCTCAAAACTTTTCAGGATTTCGGTATCAGAGTTACCTCGTGTATGTCTTATTTTCAGGATTTCGGTATCAGATTTACCTCGTGTATGTCTTCTTGAAGCCAGAATGTCATTCTTGAATTTCTGAAACAATTTCACAATGAAGTCGCCAGGAAAAATATACAACCTTCTTTTCTTTTTGAAATTCCTGTTTGCCCACAGAAATTTCTCTTAATCTTTGTCGTTCTCCCGGGGCAAATAAGCACTTCGGTCCCCGACAACGGTGCCAGTTTGTTAGCACTCAGAATGTACCTAGGTTGTAAAAGGTATACTCCAAGGTAACAGCAAAACCACTTTAGGAAGAAACTGGTATTTTCTTCCAGAGAGGGATCTCTCAATAAAGATTTAACAAGACCAGATTTAAAATAACATTCACAGATTTATATATTTGGCTGAAACAATCACATAACCATTGGGCATGGAGTCATATACACTAATAAAGATACCATAAATACATACACATGATATGCATCAAATGAAATGTAATCACATCATCACAGTCATTCAAATCGATTCAGGTGGAACAAAAGAGATGAGGAACCAACCCATTAATATAGAGCATCAACAAGGATGAGTTCTATATCAACTTTAGTAGAAAAAATCATATAATATCTGAAAAGATGACCAGAGCATAAACACATGAATTCCAATCATCTAACGCTGTTTTCCAGATATGAGGAAGAAACAAAATGGAGTGTTACACAAAGGAAATACGATTACATAAAGAAAGAAGCACAGACTATGATATCAATGACACATGAATCTCTGACAAAACCCCATGCATTCACTTTTTTATTCCAAAAACAAATATGTTCTCCAAAATTATTCACCACCCGATGGGTTCCAACCCCCATCTCTTAAAAAAGATGCATATTTATACATAAAATGATCGGTGCTCCAACAAGGAGATCAATAACAGAATGATCGGCTTAATTTAGAGTTTGTAACTGAATTCCTAACCCCTAGGAAGTTTGTTACAACTCCAATCCTAACAGATCATAAAGTACAAATCAACTTGATAACAAACTTTTTCCCCTCAGCTCCACGTCTCTGCCCCATCAGCTCCACGTCTTTGCCCCAACAGCTCCACGTCTTTGTCCCATCAGCTCCACGTCTTTGCCCCATCAGCTCTTCAGTGCATGACACCTGTTCCTAGGGATGGAGAATATATTTTGTCTTTCCAAACCGCTCCACAGTTTTCCACTGCTCCGAACTTGGGGTGTCACACTCCATCATTTCCCGAATTGCTACTTCGAGCTCCATATATGCTTCATAGGACTTTCTGGGCAATCTGCTTCCGATGATGGCGAACTTCTGCAGAATCTCGAAATCTTCTATGAGCATATCCACAATGGTCTTCCCTGTCAGGCTTTTCTCCAACTCATTGAATTTGGAGTGGTCCATGCGGCAGTGAACAAGCAGGTTATGATAATGTTCTTGTGAGAACATCCACCCTTCTCCATCCCAGAAAGAAGGCAATCCGTCCTCGAACAGTTCTTTAAACTCCTGTTTAAAATTATTAACCTGCAGCAACAATCCTTCCGATTTATCTTGGACCGTTTTGATTAAGTGATGCTTATGGATGATTTTCTTTTCCCACATCACTATTGATACTCTGTCCTTTATGCCCAATTCCTGTAACTTCTGACATGACAGTGAATTTAGAAAATTTAGTGTGTTCTGAGCTGTAACAAGAGGCCTTTTCTCCATATGTTCGTTTACCAGTTTTAATCTCTGGTGAGCCAAATTTATCATTATATTCAAATCATCAATAAAATTCAGATAGTGTCGAAACTTGGTAATATCTATACACAAGGTATCCCAAATGATATGTTTTGCTCCCTAAAGAGGGCCTTTCCCAATGCATTTTTCTTTTAGTTCATTGAATTTCTTCTGTAATTGATTCCTGTCCTGCAGTATTTGTTTTTTGCTTTCATTTACTTTGGCCAGTTCAACTTTCACCTTTTCATTTTCTGCTTTCAAACCTTTGATTGCTTCTTCTTTCAAACTCACCTGGGACATTGGCACCAACAAATCATCAGTAGAGAAATCGTCTAATGGCTTCTAGATATTTACAATAGACAGGTCCTCGCCGGTGGGAGTCTGGCTCATCAATTCTTCCATAATCTTCTTCTCTTCATTCTGATCTTTTTTCATCAAAGAGATTTGGGATAACAGTTCCTTCCTTTAGGCTTCCCACTTCTCTTTTTCTTCCTGTAGCTCTCTGGCTCTTCCTTTGTATTCCATCATCTCTTGATGGACTTTATCCTTTTCTTCTTGGAGAGCTAGTAACTCAGATGACTGAACATGTTCAGTACCTGGAATCTTCATTTTCTTCTTCAGGACCTGGAGTGCATTATCCTTTTCCTCTAACAACCTCTTGACTGCCTGGGTACTGTCTGAACTAGTAATGTCTGTCTGCAGCTTCCTAATCTAAACCACATTTGCTTTATTTTCCACTTTCTCATGTTTCAACTGAATTTCCAATTTATCTATCAAAACTTGCAATTTATTAATCCTCACCATGGCTTGTAGTAAGTCTGAGTAGATGATATCGCTGGTCTGTTTGTGGAGTTGAATTTTATCCGGAGTGCTGATTTTGTCTATCCGGATCTCCATCTCAGACATCTTCTTGTCGCTCACCATAGCCATTTTAAAAGTATTCCTCTCAGCATCTCTAGCAGAGACCAGAGAGGTCTTCGAACTGTACAAACTTCTCACCTTTGGGAGCAAATTTCTCATTTCCTCCATAGACTGTTTCCTCTTCTCCATGTAGCTGGCCTTTAGGTCTTCCTTCGACTTAAACACATGGAATAATTCCGAACTGTCTACATCGCCCTCCGCATCTTTAAAAGAGAATTGACTTACTTGCACTGCTTTCAGGGGAACTAGGGCACCTCTTTTGGAACCATCAGAAACCTCCTCATCTACAATTTCACCACTTTCAAGCAGCTTTGCCTTTTTACGGGGTCCTTCTTCGTCTACATCCATACTCTCAGTTTCAGACAAACTCCTTTTGACCACAATACCAGCACCTTCTGTTATTTGAGTCGCTATGACATGCATAGTATGTGTCTCTTCATCAGAATTTGACCTGTCAGTATACTGTAGCAAATTGGCCATTTCAGCTAGCCCCTCCATATCCTGATGCTCAAATGGTTTATTCTTGTTTACCTGTTTTCTCACTGAGATCACATGGTGGGGGTCGTAATTCACATTTACATCTTTTATGAAATCCATGTTCTCCAGCAACTTTTCTATAAATGCCAGGGCACCTTTACCTTTAAAAATGAAAGGGCCGACTTTAAGTGGAAATTTAACATTCGAAGATTTTTTGAAAGCACCGAAGTGCTCTTCCTCAGATAGCAATCTCTGCCTCATGAACTCTAGTGCGAATATCCTTGGGGTCAAAAAGGAGGGTAGCCTATAAGGCTGACCAGTAAAGCCATATATTCTCAACACTGTGTAACCTCTGTACAGGAACCAGTCCCCCACCCGATCTTCGGGTGACGACTGCATTAGGCATCTCATCTCGTTCAGGACACGGGGCAGGTTCTCATCAAATAATATTCTGTACATTTCGGACATGATCGAATTGGAAAATTCGAACATGTTGATTTGCTTGGGCAAATCAGAAGAGCATAGAGCACTTAAGAATTTCAATTCAGTAACATTAGAGCATAATAGCATGTTAAGCAAGTATGTTTGAAACTTAAAGAACTGGACCTTGGGAAACTCAGTCAACTGAAGGTGGATTGCTTCGGCAAGGTATTCATCTAAATTGAGCATAGGAACTAACTGGGACTCAGGGCTTAAAGAATTTATTCGTAATAAGAAACTGAGGACGACATCACCTATAAGACAATCGTCATCTAGACCTAACACTTGACAGACCAGAGACATTACCAATTGCACTTCAGTCCTAAAAATGTGCAAGGCGTAAGGAAAGAAAATACCTTCAAGGGACTGACCTTCCTTCAAGATACTTGACAAGAATTGACAGGGACTTTCACTTTCACAATTTCTGAAAAACTCAGCAAGGACAGATTCATTTATAGACTCACGATTTACAGGGTAATTCTCGGGCAGACTAAGGTTTTCTCTGACGACCGAAGCATCAATTTTACACAGTATTTTGGACGCGGACCGACTCACAATAATCTTCTGAGAGGGAGAATAGTTCACCGCACACCACTCGGCAAATTTCGAGAAGTGGAGGGTTTGCTCAAGGGCGAAATGGTACAAAAAAGACTTGCATACATTCAGAACGTCATTCCCCTGTGAGTAATGAGACCACAACTTCTATTTACTGCTGGACACGCTCCCTGTGGATAGAAAGGGGTCGCACATGCCCCTGTGTCTGTCTACTAAAAATTCCTCTCTGTCATCCGCGACCTGACCAGACACACGAACCTCTCTCCCTTGGTCCATTGCTTAATTTACAAGGGTAATTGGATGAAAGAGTTACAGGGTTTAAGTCCTACCTGTCTTACTATGGAGGCGTGTGTTCGGAACATGCCTGGCACTGACAAATAGAAGCTCCCAAATAGCCAGGTCCTTTTCGCCGGGTCCCGAGAAAATAAAATAATCATTGGAGAGGTCAACTCTGCTTTTATAGGACCACACAATTCGCCATGTAGACAGCATTTATTTTCCGCAACCACCACTTATTCTTAACTGCCGTGCACTTCTGTTTTCCGGCTTCATTTAAGACCCTAGATTTGATTTCTCTTTAATTCCTGGCCTTTCGATCGCGCGCCACGTACCCCTTTCCACCAAGCGCCTTGGTGATAAACGACGCGCCAGTCTCCATCCCGGAATGATCTCCCACCGTCGATGAAATCGCCTTTTATCATGAGCCATTGGATAGGGTGACACGTACCTAATTTCGCTGGGAGTCTGGGACTTATCCCCCATGAAAGTTTCAACTCTGGAATCAGTCCCAACTGTTGATCATTCCGGCTTTAACTTTCAACCATTGGATCAAGCACTATGTAATGAATTCCGCTGGGCTCCTTTCTTTTATCCAACGTGCAGGTCTGGGCTCTGGAATTATTTTCAGCCGTTGATTTGATTCACTTTGATCTTCAACCGTCGGATCATGTGCCACGTACCGAATTCCGCTGGGCACTCCGGAATTATCCACCGTGCTAGTTCATTCTCCAGAAATCATAGTAGCCGTTGATTTTATTCACTTTGATTCTCAACCGTCAGATCGATCACCGGGTAACTCATTCCACTGGGCGCTTTAGGTTTATCGGTCGTGCAGGTTCTGGTTCCGGAATCAATCTCAACCGTAGATGCGATCCGACTTCGCCTATCCGCCATTGGATTGAGCAACATGTACCCGATTCCGCCGGATTGTGTCATTTTAACCAAGATGCAATTTCATGAAGCGGATTGGATATGGGCCGTGGATTTGCCTGAAACAACCTGATGGCCACTGATCTGTGCGGCCGATAAACACCCGGTCAAACCTTTATCTTCCTTGCATCTCTGAGGAGCGGAGAGAATATCAGCCATCGATTTTATTCCTTCTCCCATCGCGGCTTAGGATCTTTGGTGACTTAATCGCTTGTTTTCCTATAGTCCCATTTGTACTATATATCTTTTAACCAAAGTATCTAAACAACCATTATTTTTCTTCTCCACCATGGTCTTTCACCCCCTTGATAAATAATGGTGTTAACAATTGGAACTGTTGATGATATTACCAGGTTGTACAAATTTAACAACTTTGGGTCATCACCTTTTCCTTCATTTTTTGTTGCTCATAGTGATAACTTGAGCAAACTTTGGCATGAGCGATTTGGTGACTTAAATTATCGCTCATTACAACAACTATGTAAAGACAATATGGTGACTGGTCTTCCGATGGTATCTTGCAAGGATGGTGTTTGTTCCGGTTGTGTACTCGAAAAACATCATCAGGATAGTTTTGACAAACGTGCCTCTTGGCACACCTCGGTTCCCTTGGAGCTTGTGCATAGTGACTTGTGTGGCCCTCTTCCATCTGCATCCTTTTCTGGTTTCAAATATTTCTTAACTTTCATTGATGACTACTCCAGACGCACTTGGTTTTACTTCCTAAAACTTAAGAGCGAAGTCTTTAACATGTTCTTGACCTACAAGGCCCTTGTTGAAAAACACTCTGGTCATCAAGTTATTAAGTTAAGATCTGACAATGGAGGAGAATATGTTAACAACAAGTTCACTACTTTCTGCACTGAACAAGGAATCCAACAACAACACATTGTTCCATATACACCACAACAAAATGGTGTAGCTGAACAGAAGAACTGCACTTTAAAAGAAATGGCTAATTGTATGATCCAATCTAAGGGACTAAGTCTTCAATATTGGGCTGAGGCCATAAATTGTGCAAATTACATAGTTAATCACACACCCACTAAAGTTTTACAAGGTATAACACCGGAAGAAGCATGGAGTAAATTTAAACCAGATGTAAGTCACTTTTGTGTGTTTGGTTGTGAAGCATGGGCTCACATTCCTGATGAAAAACGGAAAGCATTGCAGCCTAAAAGTGAAAAGTGCATATTTGTTGGATATTCTGAAGATGTAAAAGGTTATAGACTTCTTCAGCCCCATTCACATGATATAATCATTAGAAGAGATGTTAAATTTGATGAAAATATCTTGGCCTTCAAGCCTAACTTGGCAGGTGTGCCATCTTTGGCCTGCAAGCCTGATTTGATGATTGTGCCTTGTTCTTCTTCTTCTTCCAACTTCCTTGATAGGTTTCCAATTCCAGTTTTTGATGATGACAGTGAGGATGAAAATCCACCTCCGCCTGCTCATGTTCCTCCAATTGCACCAGCACCAATGCTTCCTCGATGGGTCCGTTGAACATGTGAAACAGCTGGTGATCTTGCTGGTGATCCTAGAGATCAACGTCGAACACTTTCTCAGTTTCAGCGAGGCTCTTCTCTTTTGGCTCAAGTTTCTGAGAATCATGATCCAGAAAATTTTGTAGAAGCTTCAGGAAATCCAGATTGGGATGCAGTTATGGATGAAGAATATCGTTCCTTAATGGCGAACGATACTTGGGATCTTGTTCCTCTTCCAAAAGGAAGAAAACTTGTCAGATGTAAATGGGTCTACAGAACTAAGTATGCATCAGATGGAAGTGTTGAAAGACTTAAGGCAAGGTTAGTTGCCAAATGTTTTTCCCAAGTTGAATGGATTGACCACAATGAAACCTTTGATCCTGTCACAAAAATGAATTCCATCCGCCTTGTTCTTTCCCTTGCAGCCTTACATAACTGGGAAGTCCATCAAATGGATGTCAAGTTTGCCTTTTTACATGGTGATTTACAGGAGGAAATTTACATTGAACAACCTCCTGGATATGTTCAGGATAACTCAATCCTTGTCTGTCTCCTTAAGAAATCCTTATATGGCATTAAGCAAGCTCCTAGAGCTTGGTATGCCAAAATGGATAGCTTTCTCCTTGACACTGGTTTTTTCTAGATGCCATTCTGACCTCAATGTCTATACCAAGAAAGTAGGAAACCATCTCATCATACTTGTTCTTTATGTTTATGATCTTATCCTTACTGGTAGTGACCCTAAACTTATAACCCATGTGAAATCCAGTCTTAAGAAAAATTTTGAAATGTCAGACTTAAGACATTTGCATTATTTTCTTGGTCTCCAAGTCTTGCAAACCAAAGAAGGAATCTTTCTTTCCCAGTCTAAGTATGCTTGTGACCTTCTTTGTCGCTTCCACATGGAATATTGTAAACCAACCCCTTCTCCCTTCCAGTCTGGAGTCAAACTTTCTACCACTTGTACTTCCCCTGAAGTAGATGCCACCTTGTATCGTCAGCTTGTTGGTGGTCTTTTATACTTGACTCATTCCCAACCTGATCTTTCCTTTTCCGTTGGTCATGTTTCCCATTATATGCAAACTCCTCATGAAAGTCACTGGAAATCAACAAAAAGAATACTTCGAGGTACAATTCAGTTTGGGATTCATTACAGTACAGGGGGGAAACCTTTGTTGGTTGGTTTCACTGATTCAGATTGGGCCGACGATCCTGATGATCAAAAGTCTACTGCAGGTTATGTTTTCAGTCTAGGATCTAGACCCGTCACTTGGGATTTTAAGACACAACAAGCTCTTGCTCTTTCTTCGGTAGAAGCAGAATATCGAGCCGTAGTTAATGCCAGTCAAGAAGCTTTATGGCTTCGACAGATCCTTTTAGAGTTTGGATTCGAGCAGCAACAACCTACTCCACTTTGGTGCAACAATCAAAGTGCCATCAACCTTGCAAAAGATCTAGTTCTACATCAACACAACAAACACATTGAGATATACATGCACTTCATCAGAAATCTTGTTCATGATTGTGTTCTTGAAATGCTCTATTGCCCTACAGATGATCAAGTTGCAAACATCTTCACCAAGTCTCTTACAGAAGTGAAGTTTTCTAAACTTCGATCTATGTTAGGAGTTCAGGAATGTGTCCTTAAGGGGGGATAGGCTCTAATGCCTCCTTCCTTATCCTAATAGTGTCATTTTTGTAAATCCTTCAATCATATCCCAAGTTGTTCTTAAGAGGGGATGTTAGGATATTTAAACACTTAGGAGTTAGTTAAGATCAACTTGTGTAATATATCTGTTAGGTAAAGTGTGTTTCTTTAGTATGCATTAGTATGTATTTGTAAATATTCTAATCCGACGGTCACGTTATGCTCTAGACATAAAGTGATCCGACGGTTCAACTTCTCTTAGATCATACCTACCATTGATCCGTGGCTTAACACCCGATTGGTCCATGATCTCTATTTAAAGAGCATGGAGGGTCATTGGCTAGTTGATTGATTATGAGAAGCTCATGTAACTTTATTTCTTTTGTATAATAAATTGCTCCAAGTAGCTATTTGGCTGGGGTTGTGGACTGTTTCCCTCTCGAGGGTTTTAACCACATGAAAAACATCGTTGTGTTGATCTGTGATCTATTTGTGTGAAGCGGTTTCTTAAGGTGTTTGGTCTTTTGGGAGTACCCTGTGTACCCAAACAAATAGCTTCCAACTTCTCCTTGATTTTTGCTACTCTTGTGAAATACGATTGCATGGTTTTCGACTTTTGAGCCTTTACACTTTTGAGGTGATTCCTCAAGGTCATCCTTCTATTGATGTTTCTTCCTTCAAATAAGTCAGATAGAGCATGTAATGTTCCATTATTGATAAATAACGGATTGACTGAGGACATTTAATACCAGGAGCATATTAGAACAATTATTCAGTATTATTAAGTCATCAATATAGCAAATAGGGCCATCAGAGTTAATATCATAAAGCATGCAGGCCTTATTTCTTCTGTCTTAAGTCAACGAACAATTAGAATTGCATGCATGCAAAAAGTAAAGTGCAAACCCTAAAAGTGACATGCTAACCCTTAAAGCTATATAAGAAGGTTAGTTGAACCAAAGGGACATCATTGTTATTATTCATCATTTTGGAAATAGGTTTTGGGAGCTCGGTGAGCTACTTAAGGTTTAAGGCAGATTGTCTTGACCTAATTGGATTCGGTGGTGAAATCTATCCACCCTAACCAATTGCTAGGGTGAATCCTCTATATTCACCAGTGTGTACATCATTGCATCTTAAATCTATTGTGTTTAAGGTAGCGTTGGAGCCTCTATATAGCTAGGTGTATCCATCAAGATTGAACAACAACTATCTTCACCCTCAAGGGCACATTCATCATTGTGAAGCAACATTTATCTTCCTCAATTAGGGCACTTCATTCAAATATTTAAGGCAACAAACTCATCCCAATCAGCTATGTGGTCTTTTTCTAAGGGCGTGGGCATTAATAATTCTAGAATATAGGCCCACCCAGCCATAGGAAGAAGCAACACATTCCTTCTTGGACACTGAATGAACAACATGGAAGGCGTAAAGCTCTAGGGAAACATCTATCATGCACAAAGGTAGCGATCTCTCATATCTAAGGGTAGTTAAACCTTGATAGCATTTTTCTATTCTCTATAGCAGCGATCTAGCAAGAAGGGATCCACTTTTTCTGGGAATGAGTCTTGGGAGTCTTGAATAGTTGGAATCAAGCATTAATATCAACAACCTCAATACTGTTGCTCCTAAACACATTGAAGAAGGATGAATACATTAAAAGGGCATGACAGTTCATGTGGGCGTCTTTCCTAGTTGGGCACTATCCTCACGTCATATGCTCCATTCATACATTATATACAGATCTGGTAATTTGTAAAAGATGCTACAACCATCTACAACTCATCTTTTGGGCTGCCATAATCAATAAGGAAGCGTCATCCCTGTTTCAAGGATCCTTCATTATTTCATTAAAGACTTTATAAAAACTAGGTTGTATTATTTATTGGGAGGCTGATAATCATTGCATGTTATTACCACTATTCCAAGTGCATCTTATTGACAACCATTACAACTACCTACAACAAATAATCTATTTGAGGACGTATTAATTGTAGCTTTAACAACCATTTCCAGTACCTAAAAATCACCGTTTTAGGGTCAGATATAGTACATATGATATATGTTTACCTTAGACTGATTTAAAGTATTTAATATTACCAATCTTACATTAAAATTCTATATTTTCCATTGGTGCTCATCCAATAGGATTCATGGGAATAATTATGTTTATTTACTTGTATATGGAAAGCAACTAGTTGATGAATGAATTAAATATCATGCAAAACCATGCAAGCAACCACAAACCATTGAATTAACATATTACCAAACCCAGAGAAGGACAAACTCATATAAAGGGGAAGATTATACTATTTGGAATCTTACAGTGGTATTAGAGCATGTTCTTGGCCAGCTGTGGGGAAATTGACATGAACATGATGTTATAAGCAATTTCACACATTAGTTGTGGAGAGTTCGTTTCATTTTTGTGGAAGTGTATCTATTGCCAAGAAACAAAGCTGAAAGTTTGCTACAGGAGGGCACACCTCTGTCCTCATTTTTCCACTGTGGAGAACACACTCCGTAATTTGGTCATCAAATCATGTGAGGGTGACAACCCTTTGTTTGCGACATTGAATGGTGATCTAATGTGTGAAGGTTGACAACCATATGAAAGAGGACACTACTGTTTAAAATTCAGACTTGTCTCACATGTGAAGGTTAGAAATATTTCTCCATTATTATATTTGCATAGCCAGCTACCCAAACAAGGGTATCTATAGTGGGAGGGTATTGATCTTGATATAGTGGAGCAACAATATACAATAATGATAAGATCTGCAATTTATTCCAGTAGCAACATATTAATCAGATGGCAAAGCTAACATAAGGAGGACGTACATGCATTAAAGGGACGTGAGTTGTTCATGATACATTATTCTCTATGTTGGGCATTGATTGCTTCCTTGACAACTTTAATAACATCATCAAGGATGTGCTACAACAACTACAACCTTCCTTCCTTATCTTAGTTGCTTGAGGTTGCATGCTTCCTAGTTGGATGTTTTCTCATGCAATACACTCTCTGTATATTGTACACACACATATGATTATAAATAACAACTTCTACAACCTTCAACAAGCCATTATAATTTCTTTTGAGGTAGAAGGATGAGTTTTTGCCACACTGAGATTGATTTCTCAAAAGTGATGAGTATTATTTGCATTGGTATTGTTGTGGTGTATTTGGGGTCAAACCACAATAGGTGTCGGTTCGTCATTTCGACTCCCTTTATTGAAAGGAACAATGCACTTTTAGGAACTTAGTGGAACCATTCACCATGACAAACTGATCTGAATATTAAAGTGTGGAAAAAGCAGTTGCTACAAGAGTTGTGCTTATTGTATAAAGTGTTCCCTCAATACACATTAAATATCAGCTCTCGGGCATCTTGAAGTCTGCCACAACTTCCAGGAGAGTGCCTTTATTGTGATCACAAAGGTCTATTACAGATCTGTCCTCAATCCATCCCAGTCAGATTGGTAAGGGATCTTACAGGGGTTGCATCAATGGAAAGAACTATAGATGGTAGACCATCACCCACCTTCCTCGCTGCCTCACCAATAGAGGAAAAGAAGCCTACTTGAGAGGAGTTAATGAGGAACCTTGTTTAGACACAACAAAACTTAGAGCATAGTTTGCAACGGTTTGAAGCTTCGGTTCTACGAAACAAGACGGGAAGACTTGGTATGTTTACCAAAAAGGCATCCAAAAATATCTATGTTGATTTTGGTTTAAAGTGTAATAAATCAACAATAATAGATTAACCTACAAGTGATCATGAAGAAAACAAAGATCCATTATCATGTAGAATTCCTAAAGAAGATGAGATAATGTTCACACGCTCTTTCTTGTCATATGAGAGTTTGGATCAACAGGAATCAGACATTGCACCCTTGAGTCTTCTGGATGAACACAAGGTAGAAGAGCAGGAAGAAGAGGAACCTCATTTGGATTCACAGGAATGAGTGGAGAGGAATGACTCAGAGAGGATTGATTCTATACAAGATGGGAAATATGGAGGTTATGAGCCACATCTTATGGAGGGGTCATTAATGGCTCAGGTTGTAGTTGCAAATGCATTGATGGGAGACATATTCCAAGGACCAACCGATAGTGACATGGACACATCCCTTATTTTCAGAGATGGGTATAGTAGAGATGTGTGGGATCTTGGTTCAGATGACACTAGTAGAGTGAGTGCACGGGAGGATACCACAACCCACACCGGATATAGGATAGTTGTGACCTTAGAGGGCATGAGTGGCACTCATGGTTTGAGGGGAGAGCCTCCAATGATGATTCCGCATGAGGAGCACTCAGAGTTGCAGGTGATTGAGGAGAGATCTGGCACAAAGGATTTGGATCAAGCATGGGATCATGAGTTGCCTCTGTGGGAGAGTGGTTTAGAAATGGAGGAGGTAGTTGAGCGTGTTCCCTGCAGACCTTCCAACAAGGAAGTATATGCATATACACATTAGGTGGACAAGTATATGATGAAGATGAAGACACCTAGATTTACAGGCTCAATTGACATCAATGGAGTTGCTATGGAGGAGAGGGACAACCTCTGCTTTCAGGAGTTTATTTGAGGGATGCTTAGTTTTGGAGGCATGGCAGAGCAGTCTTCTGAGGAGTTTGTGTAGCTTATGATTGCTTGGTTCATTAGGGGCATTTAGATGGATTTTTGTGTTAGCACCAAGCAGATTGGTACCTTGGGTAGAGGGTGCTCCACATCATACAAGCTAGTGGGGAACCCAAGGGACTTTACCTTTTACAGACATGAGCGAGGTAGGTTCACATGGAGATACTAGGTGGATATTATGTTTGGTCAACAGGGTAGGTTGGGACCCACTCATTTAACAACATTGATGTATCCTTCGACCCTCTCTGTGCAGTCATGGGGGATCATGTTATTAGATTGCATCACATGTTTACTGAGGATGCAAGACGTAGAGGATACATGTGCAGAGATTCACTGGTTATCAGAGTTCATGTACCTTCCGGTGATTTCCTCCGAGTATAGGGAAACACAGATGATATAGCTATCTCTTGAGGAGACGATTAGATTTCATGAGCAGCCCAAAGTTGTTACCGGTGATCGAAGCATAATTCCTTTGCCAGTATTTGAGATCGAGTATTACAACAGATTTGTTGACTTCACCTGGATGCCTATGTACTCCACTTTTCATAGTGAAGGGATCAATCCAAGGGCTGTCTGGGATCCAGGTATCGAGGGATCAATTCATGATTGGGTGGTAAGGAGGTATGAGGTGATCTAGTGGTTCATATGGGATCCTGGTATTGGTGTCCGGATGTATTTTACAGTTGTCTGTTGTCGATTTCTTGAGGACAAGCAATTTTTGGCGAGGGAGGACTGTAATGTTCCATTACTGATAAATAGGGGATTGACCGAGGACATTTAATACCGGGAGCACATTAGAGAAATTATTTAGTATTATTAAGTCATCAGTATAGTAAAGAGGGCCAGCAGAGTTAATATCATAAAGCATGCAGAGCATGCATGCCTTATTTCTTCAGTCTTAAGTCAACGAGCAATTAGAATTGCATGCATGCAAAAATTAAAATGCAAACCCTAAAAGTGACATACTAACCCTAAAAGCTATATAAGAAGGTTAGTTGAACCAAAGGGACATCATTGTTATTATTCAACTTTTTGGAAACATATTTTGGGAGCTCAGTGAGCTACTTAGGGTTTAAGGTGGATTGCCTTGACCTAATTGGATTCGGTGGTGAAATGAATCCACCCTAACCAATTGCTAGGGTGAATAATCCAGATTCACTAGTGTGTACATCATTGCATCTTAAATCTATTGTGTTTAGGGTAGTGTTGGAGCCTCTATACAGTTGGGCGTGTCCATCAAGATTGAACAACACATATCTTCACCCTCAAGGGCGCATTCATCATTGTGAAGCAACGTATATCTTCCTCAATTAGGGCACTTCCATCAAATATTTAGGGCAACAAACTCATCCTAGTCAGCTACATGGTCTTTTTCTAAGGGCATGAGCATCAATAATTATGGAATATAGGCCCACCTAACCATAGGAATAAGCAGCGCATTCCTTCTTGGAGGATGAATGAACAATAGGGAAGGCGTGAAGATCTAGGGCAACATCTATCATGCATGAAAGCAACGATATCTGATCTCTAAGGGTAGTTAAACCTTGATAGCATTTATCTATTCTCTATAGTAGCGATCTAGCAAGAAGGGATCCACTTTGTCTAGGAAGGAATCATGGGAGTCTTAAACAGTTGGAATCAAGAGTTAATAGCAACAACCTCAGTATTGTTTCTCATGAACACATTGAAGAAGGATGAATACATTAAAAAGGGCATGACAGTTCCGGTGGGCGTCTTTCCTAGTTGGGAACTATCCTCACGTCATGTGCTCCATTCATACACTATATACAAATCTAGTAATTTGAAAAAGATGCTACAACCATCTACAACTCAACTTTTGGGCTGCCACAGTCAATAAGGAAGCATCATCCCTGTTTCAAGGATCCTTCATTATTTCATTGAAGACTTTATAAAAACTGGGTTGTATTATTTATTGGGAGGCTGATAATCATTGCATGTTATTACCACTATTCCAATAGAATCTTATTGACAACCATTACAACTACCTACAACAAATCATCATCACTATTTGAGGACGTATTAATTGCAGCTGTAACAACCATTGCCAGTACCTGAAAATCACTGTTATAAGGTCAAATACAGTACACTCTAATATATGCTTACCTTAGACTAATTTAAAGTATTTAATATTACCAAACTTAAATTAAGATTCCATATTTTCCATTGGTGCTCATCCAATTGGATTCATGGGAATTATTATGTTTATTTACTTGTATATGACAAATAACTCGTTGATGAATGAATTAAATATCATGCAAAACCATGCAAGCAACTCGGCAAACCATTGAATTAGCAGATTACCAAACCCAGATAAGGACAAACTCATATAAAAGGGGAAGATTCTACTATCTCAAACATTTATTTTGGTGTTCTCCTTGAGGTTACTTGAGGAATCAAGTTATCTTTGATGGAGTCAGCTATGATCCACTTAGCCTTGATCATATCCTTATTGTATTTGGCTTTTGCTTCATCTTCTTCTGGTTCTGCAACTTCCTCATTTATAAACCCTTCTAGATCACATTCTTCTAGAATTAGCATGATCCGATACTTCCATGCTCTGAAATTTTCAACACCTTCAAGCTTCTCATCTAGCTTGATACTCTTTGTCATATTTTAACATGTTAGAATAGTAATCCATCATTAGTACCTTAGTTACACTAATTAGTCAATTTTATTGCTTTTTAAGCTTTAATACAATATGAGGTGGACATATGCCATGTCAAGTTGGGGTTCTATGACCCACATGGGTATTCAAGCCTAGTCATACAGCCACATATGCACAACCATCATTGCTGGTGCGCTCCCATTCATTGAATGTGGATAGGCAAGTTGACTTGGGGCGCTAGAGTGGGATTTTGCCCAAATTTGGCTTGATTTGGTGCAATTAATGTTGCATTGAGACTCTAAACCATCCAGTTTTCCACACCCACACTGTCCAAGGTGTAATCATCGACCCAAAACACATCATACATGCCACTTCAGTAATTCGTGGCCATTTGGAGAGATTTGGGACGATATTGGCCCACCTAGGGGGGTTTGATGCCAATTTGGCAATTTTGGGATTTTTGCTCACAATTGGCTTCCAAAGCCATTCGAAACTCTTATGATGTATTTATAAACTTGTTAATAACAATTTCAGTGTTAGACAGTCCAAAATTATCTTGTTTCCAACTATCATTGTGTGTAATTTAACTGTAATTTGATGGTTTTTATTGAATCTTGCACCCAAATTTTATTTGTGAACCTCACTAACGCTCCTAGATTCTCTTGTGGTTCGAATTACTCACTTGTTGGTTCGAATTTCTCACATGGTATCAGAGATGGTTGGAGATTTTTGAGTTGCAGACCAAATTTTTAGTGGATTTGAGCTGCTTTGTTAGTGAATTCTTGATAAAATCGAATTGTTGAGTGTAACCGAGTTATCAATTTCACCACCATCAGCGTAGGCAGTAATGGAGGCTACCCACATCATGCTAACACCTTTCAACTTTTTTGAATGGAAGGCAGAGATGGTGATTCAATTGAGAGCCAAAGGGCTTTTCAGAGTTACTATGGGCACTGAAGTGGAACCAAATTCTGCTGTAGAAAAAGCCAAGTATTTTAACAAATTGGATGAAGCATATGGTTTGCTGTGTCTGAGCATCTCAAGAGAGTTGTTTTTCCACCTTGACAGTTTGACATCACCAAAGGAGGTTTGGGAGAAGCTTGAGTCTCTATTTGGAAAAACTGATGAGCTACGTGGTCACCAGCTTGAGAATGAGCTGATAAGCTTGAGCCTAGCGCACTATGACACAATCCAGGACTTCTTCACCAAGTTCAAATCACTTGTATTGCAGTTAAAACAATGTGGGATTGAGAAGAAGGAAGATCAACTGATCTTGTCTATACTTTCGAAGTTGGGGCCAGAGTTCCCAGTCTTTGTGAGCACATTTCACTCAGGAAAACTCACCCTTCGAAATTGGAAAATGCCAAGTCTGGCAAGTTTCATGGAGTCACTCACTCAAGAGCAGGACAAATTGGTCCAAATGGGTTCCATAAAGACCAAAGATCAAGCACTAGTAGTGGGGTTTTTGAATTCAACAAAGGGAAAACCCAAGTCCAAGAATTTGAAGTTGTCGGACAAGAAGAAATCAGAAAAACCCAAATCCAGTGAGGGAGCTACAAATCCACCCAAAGAAAAGGAGAAGAAAGGAAAAGAGAAGGCCAAATGCTCTTATTGCCACAAGGGATGGCATCCAGAAAGCTCATGCATGAAGAAAACCATAGACACCATGGCGCAGCTGCTGGAGAAGAACAACATTCCAGTTCCCGACAACGCTAGGAAGAAAGATGGCAACTCTAGTTCAAGTGAAGGTAAGGAGAAATGTCATGCACTAGTGGCAGGTACTTCTAATTCCTTATCCTTTATTATTGATTCAGGTGCTTCCAGGCATATGGTATCCAGGAGAGAATTCTTCTCCTCCATGAGTTCGAATGCTGCCCCAGCAGTTCGAATGGGAGATGATTCTGAACTCCAGACCAAAGGGATTGGGAGAATTGATTTAGACCATGGGTCCTTCAGTGATGTACTGTATGTACCGGAACTTGCAGCAAATTTGTTGTCAGTCTACCAGATGACCCATATAGGAGAGCCAAATAGAGTAATCTTTACTCCTGACTCTGTAGAGATTTATGAAATCTCAACAAACCAAGTTGTTGCAGTTGGGTATGCTGATCATCATGAAAGAATGTACAAATTCTCTAATTTCCTCCCTACTTCAAGTGATCAAGCACTTCACTCACATGCAATGAAGTTTCCAAACTATGGCATGAGAGGTTTGGCCACATGAATTACAGATATCTCCAAACATTGCACAAAAAAGGAATGTTGGAAGGTCTTCCACAAATTTAGCCATCTACTGGAGCATGTATTGGATGTGTGATTGGGAAGCATCTTAAACAGAGTTACGAGAAGGGGAAGGCAAGGAGAGCAGCACAACCACTTGGGTTGGTGCATTCTGATCTGATTGGTCCACTACCCACTCCCACATATGGTGGATCTAGGTATGTGCTTACATTTATTGATGACTACTCTCGATTTTGCTGGGTGTATTTTCTGAAATTAAAATCTGAGGTGTTTGAGCAACTCAAAGTTCGGAAAGCACTAGTAGAGAATCAGAGTGGGAAGAAGATCAAAGTCCTTAGGACTGATAATGGAAAGGAATATGTGAATAAGAACCTACAACAACTTTGTGAGGAGTGTGGCATCCAAATGCAACACTCAACTCCCTACACACCACAGCAAAATGGTGTGACAAAGAGAAAGAATAGACCTCTCAAAGAGATGGCAACTTGCATGATAGAAGTTAGGGAACTTAATCCAAAGCTATGGGTTGAAGCCATCAACTGTGCTCCTCACATTCAAAATAGAACCTTCCACAAATCAGTGAAAGGGATGACACCCTACGAGGCATGGTTTGGTGAAAAATCAGATGTCTCAAATTTCATGATATTTGGGACAAAAGCACGGGTAAGAATTCCTTCAGAGAAGAGGAAATCCTTGTAGCCACAAAGCAAGGAGTGTCTCATGGTTGGATATGGTGAGGAAACCAAAGGGTACAAGCTCTTTGACACATCCACCGACAAAAAATTTGTTGAAAGAAGTGTCAAATTCGAAGAAAAGCCAATTCCAGACTTTGAACTTGCACCAGGGGATTGCTTCTCCTCAACCATTCGAAGATGTAAGTGATGACGCATGCTCTATTTTTTCTGATAATTTTGATATGAATGTTGCTGAAGATGATATTGTTGTAGATGACTCACCATTTAGGCCCAAATGGGCTGAAAAAATTGTGCAAGCAGCTGAGGAATTGGCAGACAATCCCCAAGAGCCTAGGAAAACTAGATCACAAACTAGTAAGGCTTCATTTGCTAGTGATAATGCTCTTGCTAAGCATTGTTACATGATGATCAGTTCTGACCCACAGACATATCAATAAGCTTGTACAGACCCAAGGTGGAAGTCAATAATGGAAGATGAGTTTCAGTCCCTCCAAGAGAACAATACATGGGAATTGGTTCCCCTTCCTCCCAAGAGGAAAGTTGTTCAATGTAAATGGGTCTACCAAACCAAACTTGCTACTGATGGTTTTGATATAAAAAATAAGGCTAGATTAGTGGCTAAGGGATATTCTCAGGTCCATGGATTTGATTACACAGAGACCTTTGCACCGGTTGCAAAGATGGACTCAATTAGACTAGTTCTTGCACTAACAGCTAGTAAGTGTTGGGAGGTTCATCACATGGATGTAAAAAGTGCTTTCTTGCATGGTGAACTACATGAGGAGCTCTATAATATGCAGCAGCTTGAAGGTTTCCAAGAGGATCCCTCATTAGTATGCAGGATGAAAAAATCATTGTATGGACTCAAGCAAGCCCCAAGGGCTTGGTATGCAAAAATGGATGCTTTCTTGCTTTCAATTGGCTTCACAAGATGCAAATCAGACCCTAATGTGTATTTGCAGCAAAATGATGTTAACTTGTAGGTCATTGTTATTTATGTTAATTATCTTCTTATTACAGGTTTCTATACCAATTCAATTGGCCAAATTAAGAACTCTTTGCACAATGAATTTGCTATGACAAACCTAGGATTGCTAAGGCAATTTTTGGGCTTAGAAATTGAGCAAAATGGTAAGGGAATCATGCTGAGTCAGCCACAGTATGCTTCAGACCTGCTGAAGAAGTTTAATATGGCTGAGTGTAAGGCAACCAAGTCTCCCTTTCTTTTTGGTATTAAATTGCATGAATTTGGCAATTCCCCAATGGTGGATATCACACTTTACAAGCAACTAGTAGGCAACTTGCTCTACCTCATTCATACAAGACCTGATTTGTCTTATGCTGTGAGTGTTGTAGCAAGACACATGCACCAGCCACATGAGCTCCATTGGAAGGCAGCCAAAATAATTATTCAGTATGTCCAGGGAACAAAGAAATTCAGAGTGCATTACATAGCTAGTTCCTCACTTCAACTAGCTGGATTTTCTGATTCAGATTGGGCTGGTGATCCAATTGACAAAAAGTAAACATCAGGTTTTGTCTTCATGTTTGCTGAGGGTCCTATTTTCTGGTCAAGTAAGAAACAACACACCATCTCACTTTCATCAGCAGAGGCCGAATACAGAGCAACAGTCAATGTTGCAACTCAGTGTGTTTGGTTGCAGGGAATTCTTCGGGAGTTTGGTGTCACAATTGATTCTCCAACCAACATTTGGGTGGATAATCAGAGTGCCATCAAGATATCTACTGAACCAGTATAGAGGCAGAGGAAAAACACATAGAGATTCACATGCATTACATTCGGGGCTTAGTGCATGACAGGGTGATCTCAATGCAGTATTGCCCATCCACTGAGGAAATTGTCAACATTTTTACCAAGGCTTTCACTGAGAAGACCTTCACTTACCTGAGATCTTTGCTTGGGGTGAGTGAAGGATGGTAATTTGTTGTTATACCATTGCAGGTCCAGCCCCATGTCCATTATTGAGGGGAGTTTTTTCCCATGAGGTTTTCCTTCTTTCCTCGGTTCACATGGACAAATAAAAATTGAAATTTCTGATTATGTACTTGAGGTGACTTGAGCCATTGTTGCCAAGCCCTTCATCATTTTGTGAGCATACTTAGTTGTTGGATTAAGGGAGGGTTTTAGAACAATAATCCATCATTAGTACCTTAGTTACACTAATTAGTCAATTTTATTGCTTTTTTAAGCTTTAATACACTATGAGCTGGACTAGGGGTGCTTAGGTGGACATATGCCATGTCAAGTTGAGGTTCTATGACCCACATGGGTACTCCAGCCTATTCATCCAGCCACATATGCACAACCATCATTGCTGGTGCGCTCCCATTCATTGAATGTGGACAGGCAAGTTGACTTGGGGCGCTAGAGTGGGATTTTTCCCAAATTTGGTTTGATTTGGTGCAATTAATGTTGCATTGAGACTCTAAACCATCCAGTTTTCCACACCCATGCTGTCCAAGGTGTAATCATTGACCCATAACACATCAACCATGCCACTTCAACAATTCGTGGCCATTTGGAGAGATTTGGGATGAGATTGGCCCACCTAGGGGGGTTTGATGCCAATTTGGCAATTTTGGGATTTTTGCTCACAATTGGCTTCCAAAGCCATTCGAAACTCTTATGATGTATTTATAAACCTGTTAATAACAATTTCAATGTTAGACAGTCCAAAATTATCTTGTTTCCAACTATCATTGTGTGTAATTTAACTATAATTTGATGGTCTTTGCTGAATCTTGCACCCAAATTTGATTTGTGAACCTCACTAACGCTCCTAGATTCTCCCATGGTTTGAGTTACTCACTCGCTGGTTTGAATTTCTCACATAACAGAATGAGAACTCCAAATGGAACTAGCGGAAGTAATACTTACTTGATGAAAACAACTTATGGCTGACCTTCTTCGAGATGACCTAGGGTTTGATGAAGAAACCCTAATTTTCCAGATGGGATCACTGGTAGGGATGAGTGATGGAAAAGATGCACCTTCCCAGGGAAAGCTAGATTGTATCTTGCTTTTTCTGAGATTGATAATTGAGTCTCAGGAAAACTGAAGTCCTAGTTCTTCCCGGTAGCAGTGTCTGGTCAAAAACTGAAACTTCTAGGAATTCAGTTTTGTTTTCACAGAAAGATGTGCCCTTTCTGGGGTGAGTTGAGTGAGCCCTCTTTTCTGGATGATCTGTCGAGGGATTTGTTTGGAGTAACAAACCCTAGCTATGTAGTGTCTCCTTTCAGGGTGGCTCTGATACCATGTTAAGTTTTACTCAATTGCTTAGATGATATCTTAAAACAATTTTCACTAGTAGGATCACTGAAAGAACAACAAGCATAGTAACACAAAGAACACAAAGATTTTCCTTGGGGAAACCACAAGGGAGAAAACCTCGCAAAACTTCCTCAGTATAGAACTCAACCAAAGCAGTGTAAAACCCAAACAACTGCTTCTCTCTTCTTTCTGGCACACTTGTTCGTCTCTCTTTTGCAAACTTGCTTAAATGAGTGTGTACAAATGAAGTGTTAAACTGGCAGCAACAAAGAAGGTCTTCCTGTATGCATGTAGAAGACTTAAATTAGGAAACCAATTGTATTTAATTTATTTTTCCTAAGTTTACTTTGAAAAATAAATCAAAGTGATCTAAATTAACTTTAGTGAAACACTAGTTAAAGTAAAAGTGAAATTAGGGTTTTCGCTTTACCTAAAGTTATAAAAGAGAGATTAATTGGTGGAAAGGATGCACACTTGTATTTCGGCAAAGACATGATACAGACAGGGAGAGAAACTCAGAAAGAGGATTTAGCTAGGAAAGCGGAGGAGCGAGCAGTAGGATCACCGAGCTTCATACAGCTAGGTCGTACACTCACACAGGAGGGTCTTGAGGTTTAGCTAGGATTTCCCCAGTGATTCAGCCATGTACTGCATTCATCAGGTTTGAGTGAATTTGCAGTGATTGTAAAAGTTCCATATTTTCTCATAATAAAATCTATATTTGACTGCTGCACCGGTTTTCCCATCTTGGGTTTTTTCGAGGGTTTCCATACCCAAAATAAGTGTGTCATTATTGTGATGTGATGTTGTGATTTATTTCTCAGTTTTATATTCCGTTGCATACTGTAAAAGATATTCATGTGTGGTTATCAGTAGAGATATTGCATGCACTGTTAGCCATAGTTTGAATATTAAAAGAAAATTTACATGGTATCAGAGCTCTGATGAGCTAAAGTTGATAGATTTGCAGCAACAGTGATAGATCAGGGGTAGATCTATTGAAGACACAAACTTAGATTGGAGATCTAGGGTTTGACAAGTAACACTTCACAATGGCCATGCAGTTGAGAGTTGATGATAGACTCCAAGGTGCTCAGAACTTTCCTACATGGAAAGAAAGGATCACAAGGATCCTGGACATCAGTGATGCAGAGGAGCACATTGACTCCACGAAGGATGCACCCACAGATCCGACATATCTAGCAAATTGGAAGAATATTGATTCCAAATCCATGTTGATTATCATGGATGGAGTGAAGGACCATGTAGTCCCTCACCTTTCTGGTAAGAAGACCGCATTAGAGATGTGGAAGGATTTGGAGAGTCTATACCAAAGCAAGAATGAGAACCAAAAGATGGTGTTGCAAGAGAGGTGTTAACACCATTATTTATCAAAGGAGATGAAAGACCATGGTGGAGAAAGAAAAATAATGGTTGTTTGGATACTTTGGTTAAAGGATATATTGTAAAATTGGGACTATAGGCAAAAAAGCGATTAAGTCAACGAAGATCCTAAGCCGCGATGGAAGAAGGAAGAAAATCGATGGCTGATATTCTCTCCGCTCCTCAGAGATGCAAGGAAGATAAAGGTTTGTCCGGGCGCTTATCGAGCACACAGATCAGCGGCCATCAAGTTGTTTCGGGCAGATCCACGGTCTATATCCAATCCGCTTCGGGAAGTTGCATTTTGGTTAACGTAATACAGTCCGGCGGAATCGGGTACATGCTACTCAATCCAATGGCGGAGAGGTGAGGTCGGATCACATCCACGGTCGAGATTGATTCCGGAACCAGAACCTGCACGACCGATAAACCTAAAGCGCCCAACGGAATGAGTTATCCGGTGATCGATCTAACGGTTGAAAATCAAAGTGGATCAAATCAACGGCTATTATGATTTCCGGAGAGTGAACGTGCGCGGTGGATAATTCCGAAGTGCCCAGCAGAATTTGGTACGTGGCATATGATCCGACGGTGGAAAGTTAAAGGCATATCACATCAATGGCTGAGGATGATACCGGGGATCAAAGCTGCATGACGGTTAAAGTGACGGAGCCCAGCAGAATTCGGTACGTGTCACCCGATCCAACGGCTCACGAATAAAGGCTAGTCGCATCTACGGCTGTGAGGGGTTTCGGAACTTGAAGTTGCACGAGGAATAGTGTCGGGAAACTCAGCGGATTTGGATATCTCTTTCCCGATCTGACGGCGGGTGATAAAAGGCGGTTTCATCGACGGTGGGAGATCATTCCGGGATGGAGACTGGCACATTGTTTATCAGCAAGACGCCTGGCGGAACGAGGTACGTGGCACACGATCCAAAGGCCAGAAATTAAAGAGAAATCAGATCTAGGGTCTTGAATGAATCCGGAGAATAGAAGTACACGGCAGTTAAGAGCAGAAGGTGGTTGCGGAAAATAAATGTTGTCCGCGTGGCGAATTGTGTGGTTCTATAAAGACAAGGTTGACCTCTCCAATGATTATTTTATTTGCTCGGGACCCGGCGAAAAGGACATGGAAATTTGACAGCTTCCATTTGTTAGCTTCAGGCACGCTCCGAGCACACGCCCCTACAGTAAGCCAAGTAGGACTTAAACCCTGTAACTCCTTCGTCCAATTACCATTGTAAATTAAGTAATGGACCAAGGGAGAGAAATCCAAGTGTCTGGTCAGGTCGTAGATGACAGAGAGGAATTTTTAGTAGACAGACACAGGGGCGTGTGCGACCCCTTCCTATCCACAGGGAGCATGTCCGGAAGTAAAGAGAAATTGTGGTCTTATTACTCACAGGGGAATGACGTTCTGAATGTATGAAAGTCTTTTTTGTATCACTTCGCCCTTGAGCAAACCCTCCACTTCCCGGAGTTTGCCGAGTGGTGTGCGGTGAACTATTCTCCCTCTCAGAGGATTATTGTGAGTCGGTCCACATCCAAAATACTTTGTAAAATTGATGCTTCAGTCGTCAGAGAAAACCTTAGTCTGCCCGAAAATTACCCTGTAAATCGTGAGTCTGTAAATGAATCTGTCCTTGCTGATTCTTTCAAAAATTGTGAAAGTGAAAGTCGCTGTCAATTCTTGTCAAGTATCCTAAAGGAAGGTCAGTCCCTTGAAGATCTTTTCTTGCCCTACCCCTTGCACATTTTTAGGACTGAAGTGCAATTGGTAATGTCTCTGGTCTGTCAAGTGTTAGGTTTGGATGACGATTGTCAGGTAGGTGATGTCATCCTTGGTTTCTTATTAAGAATAAACTCTTGAAACCATGAGTCCCAGTCAGTCCCTGTGCTTAATTTAGATGAGTACCTTGCCGAAGCGATTCACCTTCAGTTGACTGAGTTTCCCAAAGTTCAGTTCTTTAGGTTTTAAACATACTTGCTTAACATGCTATTATGCTCTAACATTACTGAATTGAAATTTTTAAGTACTCTATGCTCTTCTGATTTGCCCAAGCAAATCAACATGTTCAAATTTGCTAATTCGATCATGTCTGAAATGTACAAAATGTTATTTGATGAGGACCTGCCTCGTGTTCTGGACGAGATGAGATGCCTAATGCAGTCTTCACCCGAAGATCGGGTGGGGGACTGGTTCCTGTATAGAGGTTACACAGTGTTAAGAATATATGGCTTTACTGGTCAGCCTTATAGGCTACCCTCCTTCTTGACCCCAAGGATTTTCGCACTAGAGTTCATGAGGCAGAGATTGATGTCTGAAGATGAGCACTTTGGTGCGTTCAAAAAATCTTCAAGCATTAAATTTCCACTTAAAGTCGGCCCCTTCATTTTTAAAAGTAAGGGTGCCCTGGTTTTTATAGAAAAGTTGCTGGAGAATATGGATTTCATAAAAGAAGTAAATGTGAATTACGACCCCCACCATGTGATCTCATTGAGAAAACAGGCCAACAAAAATAAACCATTTGAGCATCAGACTATTGAGGGGTTAGCTGAAATGGCCAATTTGCTGCAGTGTACTGACAAGTCAAATTCTGATGAAGAGACACATACTATACCTGTCACAGCGACCCAAATAACAGAAGGTGCTGGTATTGTGGTCAAGAGGAGTTTGTCTGAAACTGAGAGTATGGATGTAGACGAAGATGGGCCCCATAAAAGGGCAAAGCTGCTTGAAAGTGGTGAAATTGTAGATGAGGAAGTTTTCTGATGGTTCCAAGAGGGTTGCCCTGGTTCCCATGAAAGCGGTACAAGTAAGTCAATTCTCTTTTAAAAATGTAGAGGGTGATGTAGACAGTTTGGAATTATGCCAGGTGTTTAAGTCGAAGGAAGAGCTCAAAGCCAACTACATGGAGAAGAGGAAACAGTCTATGGAGGAGACGAGAAATTTGCTCCCGAAGGTGAGAAGTTTGTACAGTTCAGAAACCTCTCTAGTCTCTGCCAGAGATGCTGAGAGAAATACATTTAAAATGGCTATGGTAAGCGACAAGAAAATGTCTAAAATGGAGATTCGGTTAGACAAAATCAGCACTCCGGATAAAATTCAACTTCACAAACAGACCAGCGATATCATATACTCAGACTTACTACAAGCCATGGTGAGGATTAATAAATTGCAAGTTTTGACAGACAAATTGGAAATCCAATTGAAACATGAGAGAGTGGAAAATAAAGCAAATGTTGTTCAGATTAGGAAGCTGCAAACAGACATTGCTAGTTCAGACAACACCCAGGCAGTTAAGAGGTTGTTAGAGGAAAATGACAATGCACTCCAGGTCCTGAAGAAGAAGCTGAAGATCCCAGGTGCTGAACATGTCCAGTCATCTGAGTTACTATCTCTCCAAGAAGAGAAGGATAAAGTCCATCAAGAGATGATGGAATACAAAGGGAGAGTTGGTCAGCTACAGGAGGAAAAAGACAGGTGGGAAGCTGAAAGGGAGGAACTGTTATCCCAAATCTCCTTGATGAAAAAAGATCAGAATGAAGAGAAGGAGATTATGGAAGAGCTGATGAGCCAGACTCCCACCGGCGAGGACTTGTCTATTGTGAATATCCAGAAGCCATTAGATGATTTCTCTACCGATGATTTGTTGGTGCCAATGTCCCAGGTGAGCTTGAAGGAAGAAGCAATCAGAGATTTGAAAGCAGAGAATGAAAAGATGAAAGCTGAATTGGCCAAAGTAAGTGAAAGCAAAAAACAAATACCGCAGGACAAGAATCAATTACAGAAGAAATTCAATGAGCTAAAAGAAAAATGCATTGGGAAAGGCCCTCTTCAGGGGGCAAAACATATCATTTGGGATACCCTGTGTATAGAGATTACCAAGTTCCGGCACTATCTAAATTTTATTGATGATTTGAATATAATGATAAATTTGGCTCACCAGAGATTAAAACTGGTAAACGAACATATGGAGAAAAGACCTCTTGCTACAGCTCAGAACACACTAAATTTTCTAAATTCACTGTCATATCAGAAGTTGCACGAATTGGGCATAAAGGACAGAGTGTCAATAGTGATGTGGGCAAAGAAAATCATCCATAAGCATCACTTAATCAAAACGGTCCAAGATAAATCAGAAGGATTGCTTCTGCAGGTTAATAATTTTAAACAGGAGTTTAAAGAGCTGTTCGAGGACGGATTTCCTTCTTTCTGGGACTGAGAAGGGTGGATGTTCTCACAGGAACATGATCATAACCTGCTTGTTCAGTGCCGCATGGACCACTCCAAATTCAATGACTTGGAGAAAATCCTGACAGGGAAGACCATTGTGGATATGCTCACAGAAGATTTCGAGATTCTGCAGAAGTTCGCCATCATCAGAAGCAGATTGCCCAGAAAGTCCTATGAAGCATATATGGAGCTCGAGGTATCAATTCGGGAAATGACAGAATGTGACACCCCAAATTCGGAGCAGTGAAAAGCCGTGGAGCGGTTTGGAAAGACAAAGTATATTCTCCATCCCTAGAAACAGGGGTCATGCACTGAAGAGCTGATGGGGCAAAGACGTGGAGCTGATGGGGCAAAGACATGGAGCTGATGGGTGAAAGTTTGTTATCAAGATGATTTGTAATTTATGATTTGTTAGGATTGGAGTTGTAACAAACTTTCTAGGGGTTAGGAATTCGGTTACAATCTCTAAATTAAGCTGATCATTCTGTTATTGATCTTCTTATTGGGAGACCTATCATTTTATGTATAAATATGCATCTTTTTTAAGAGATGGGGGTTGGAATTCATCGGGTGGTGAATAATTTTGGAGAACATATCTGTTTTTGGAATAACAAAGTGAATGCATGAGAGTTTTTGTCAGAGATTCATGTGTCGTTGATATTACAGTCTATGCTTCTTTCTTTATGTGATTGTGTTTCTCTTGTGTAACACTCCATTCTGTTTCTTCCTTCGTATCTGGAATATAGCGTTAGATGATTGGAATTCATGTGTTCATGCTCTGGTCATCATTTCAGATATTATATGATTTTTTCTGCTAAAGTTGATATAGAACTCATCCTTGTTGATGCTCTATGTTAATTGGTTGTTTCTTCATCTCTTCTGTTCCACCTGAATCAATTTGAATGACTGTGATGATGTGATTACCTTGCCTTTGATGAATATCATGTATATGTCTTTGTGGTATCTTTATATTGTATATGACTCCATGCCCAATGGTTATGTGATTGTTTCAGCCAAATACATAAATCTTTGAATGTTATTTTATATCTGGTCCTGTTAAATCTTTATTGAGAGATCCCTCTCTGGAAGAAAATACCAGTTTCTTCCTAAAGTGGTTTTGCTGTTACCTTGGAGTTTACCTTTTACAACTTGGGTACATTCTGAGTGCTAACAAACTGGCGCCGTTGCCGGGGACGAAAGTGCTTATCTGCCCCGGGAGAACGAGAAAGATTAAGAAAGATTTATGTGGGCAAACAGGAATTTCAAAAAGAAAGTAGGTTGTATATTTGCCCTGGCGACTTCATTGTGAAATCAGTTCAGAATTCAAGAACGACATTTTGGCTTCAAGAAGACATACACGAGGTAACTCTGATACCGAAATTCTGAAAAGTTTTGAGGATCCAGAAAAGTTGTTTAAGAGAAAAAATAAAGAAAAGTTAGATTTTCCTTTGTTCGGCCCATCATCATCACCAGGTTCTCATATTAATCCAGCATGGGAAGTCAATACTGCGCAGACCCTGTTGAGAACTAGATCTAAACCCGACCTCAAAAATACTGAGTTCAATCCTTGTAGGTTGAGAGCTAGATCTGAATCCGACCTCAAAAATACTGAGTTCAATCCTCGTAGGTTAGAGTCCTATCTGTTAGATTCCCTCTGGAAGGACTTGCAACAAACCTCTAAAGCTGAAACAACTGCTTCTGAGCATTCTCAAAGTACTTCAGTTCCTGTAAACCCATCCAGACCAATGGCCGCTAGGTTTGCCCCCTTGCGTTTGCCAGCGGTATTACATGATCTCCCCCAAAATTATTCTCAGAGAATTTCTTTATTTGATGGGGAAGGTGATATAACCGCAAAACAACATGTTGCCAAGTTTGAAGATTTCATTGACTTGGAAGAAGTAAACTGCGGTTATTTGCCCAAAGTTTGTCTGGGGAGGCAAAGAAGTGGTTTAAGAACTTGCCTAATGGATCTATAGCAAATTTTCAGGCCTTTCAAAATGCCTTTCTGGACAGGTGGGACGATAAACAGAACCCTCTGCAGCTTTTATCTCAGTACAATAGTCTCAAGAAGGGGGGTTTTGAGTTTGTTCATGAATTTTCAAGCAGATTCATGAGGGCTTACAATTCTATTCCGGAAGATATAAAACCTTCTCCTGCAGCTGCTAAACTGCATTATGCTGGAGCTTTTGATAATGATTTTGCATTTTCATTGCGGGAAAGGAAATCAGCAACTCTTGCTGCCATGTTTACTGATGCCCTAGAAGTGGAAGCTAACATGATGGCTAGTGGAAAGATGAAACATAGAGACATGGATAGGAGGAGAAAAGAAGAAAATATGCCTTCTACTTCATCTTCTTCCGCTGATGTTAAATTTGAGACGATGTTGAAGACTATGGAAAAGTTGATGGATAGGTTAACCATGGATACTAGGCCTTTCAACAGGGAGCAAGGGGATCCCCAAATCAAGAATCCAAATTTCAGAAGACCAAATCCCCCTGTCCCTCCCCAGAATAGACAGAGAAATCCAAGAAACCAAGAAGAACAACCTATCCGTCCGCCTTTCCCTGAAAATTATGTTGGTGATGAAGAAGATCCACCTGAAAATGAGATTCATCTGTTTGGAGAACAGGATTCAGAGATATATCTTACTGAAGAAGAACATAATATGTTTGCGCAGGAAGGTGCAAATGAAGAATTTGAAAATGAGCTGTACCAGAGAGGTTATTTACATGCAATGGATGATGTGCAAAGGAAAATGAGACTGAGGAATAGGGATGTACCCATAAATAAAGGGAAGGCAAACCCAAATCAGCCTTCCTCTAGTTCTTTGAATGGAGAAAAGGGGAAAGGACTACAAAAAGAACCCTTTGTGGGTAAAGAGGTTGAAAATGATGTACAAAGGGATAAAATAATAAAGAAGGCGACTCCGATTGATGTGGAAAAGATTGGTGCTGGTTTTAACTTACAAAACGAGCTTTCAAAACTAAAAATCTCTGTTCCATTTAATGAATTATTGAGAAACACTGAATACAGAGATACCATCACCAAAATGATCAAAAACCAAGGAGAATGGCAGTCAGACATTTTAGAATTGAATGATGATAATCCTGCTATTTCATTTGGACCAAAGGTTGAAAATTTAGAAGGTGAAGAGGTTCCTCCTTTCTATTTAAGTCTAAATGTGCATGACAAAGTGGTCCACAATGCTATGTTGGATTCAGGGGCATCCCATAATCAAATGCCTAAAGGAGTCGTGGAAATTCTGGGATTAGATGTGACTAGACCATATAAGGATTTATATTCATTTGATTCTAAGAGAGTAAAATGCCTTGGTTTGATTAAAGACATGGTGGTGAACCTGAATAAATTGCCATCTAAAACTATAGTCATGGATGTGGTGGTAGCAAATATTCCACCCAAATTTGGAGTATTGCTGTCAAAATCCTGGACCTCCAAGCTGAAAGGTAGTTTACAGATGGACATGTCATATGCAACGATTCCTGTTCCAGATGGGAGCAGAAGGTTATATAGTGAAAAAAGAACTCCTTATGTGGTTAGCAGTCAAGATAAACCTGAAATCCATCACATATATGCTGTTGATACTGATTTGGGGTCTTCCATTTTCTTTAATGAGGCTGTCCCACATGAGGTAGAAAAGACATTGCAGGAGAAGTCTGAGGAAAATGATGAAAAAGAAGTTTTGGAACAGGAAGCTCTAGAAGCAAAGCAGAAAAAAGAGGGCCAATGGATCATGTACTTTGATGGGTCTGTTGCAAAGGTCGGTGCTGGGGCTGGTGTATACATAATTTCTCCTATTCATGATTTCAAAGCTTTATCATACAAATTGCTATTTGAATGCACAAATAATGTGGCAGAGTATGAGGCTTTGTTATTGGGATTACGTGCTTTGAAAGATTTGGGGGCTCAAAGAGTATGGATCTTGGGAGATTCTGAGTTGGTGATAAACCAGGTGAATGAGAGTTATCAAACCAGGCATCCTCGGATGAGAGCTTACAGAAATGAAGTATGGGATATGCTTGGTAATTTCTTCATAGAGCATACAATTCAGGTTGTTCCCAGGGTTGAAAATTTGGTGGCTGATTCTTTAGCAGTGTCTGCTGGAAAATTTGAAAACCCAATGGTTAGCAAAAAGGAATACCAGGTGGAGATTTTGAACAGACCTTCTATCCCTGACAATTCCAAATACTGGCAGGTGTTTGAAGATGATATGCAGATCCGAAGATTTCTAGAGTTATCAGGGGAGTTTGTGAATACTCATTTTGACAATGAAAATGATAATGATAGGGCCCTTGGAGATGATGAAGAAATTGAAACAGAAGAAGAAGATGCTAAGAAGTTAAAGAAAACCTTGGGAGGCAAGGATATCATCCAGCTAAAAAATAATTTCATACCAAGAGGCCTGATCCCTTTAGAAAGGCTCTTTGATCAAAATGATGTTGCCAAGAACCCCAAAGTAAAACCTGTTGGTGATGCCATTGAAGATAAAAATATTGGCACTGAGGAAAATCCTAAAATCATAAAATTATCCAAGAAACTGCTAGAAAGAGAGAAAGAGGAGTATGTAAAGTTGATGAAAAAATATACAGATGTGTTTGCTTGGAGTTATGAAGACCTCAAAGAATATGATACATCTATCATACAACACACTATTCCTATAAAGCCTGGGGAGAAGCCTTTTAAACAGAAACTCAGGAGGATCAATCCTAAGCTGCTCCCTATCATTGAGAAGGAAATAAAGAAGTTATTTGATGCCAAGATCATTGTAACACTCAGATTTTCTAAATGGGTTGCGAATTTGGTCCCTGTCAGAAAGAAGAATGGAGAGATAAGACTGTGCATAGATTTCCGCAATTTGAATAAGGTCTCCATGAAAGACAACTATCCTCTACCCAAGATGGATCATATACTGCAGCAAGTGGTGGGAGCTGAAAGGATCTCGATGCTGGATGGTTTTTCCGGGTATAATCAGATCAAAGTGCTGCTAGAAGATCAGGAGAAAACTGCATTTACTACACCATGGGGCACTTTCATGTATGCGAAGATGCCTTTTGGTTTGATGAATGCAGGCTCCACTTTCTAGCGAGCTATGGACATTGCCTTTGCAGGAGAAATTGGAAGTTTCGTGGTAATTTATATGGATGATATCACAGTCTACTCAAAGTCTGACAGAGAACATCTGCATCATCTGGAGAAGGTCTTCATGAAGTGTAGGAAGTATGGCATATCTTTGAACCCTAAGAAGTCTAATTTTGCACTAGAAGAAGGAAAGCTGCTAGGACATATAATATCCAAAGATGGCATAAAGATTGATCCTGAAAGAGTAAGTGCAATTCTGAAGGTAGGAGAACCCAGAAGTAAAAAGGAGATACAATCGTTTCTGGGCCAGGTAAATTTCTTGAAGAGATTTGTACCAAGCTTTGCTAAGATTTTGATGAATATTACAAATATGTTGAAGAAAGGTCATGAAATAAAGTGGAATACAGAAGCTAAGGAGTCATTTTGGGAAATCAAGAAAGTAATTTCAGAAGCTCCTGTTTTGGTAAGTTCAGATTTCGCCAAAGATTTTTCAGTATTCTCATATGCTTCGGAACATACTATAGCAGCGGTATTATTGCATAAAAATGATGAAAATTTGGAACAACCCATAGCATTTTTCAGTAAAATGCTACGGGATGGGGAATTGAAATATGACATCATGGAAAAGCAGGCCTATGCTTTAATTAAAACATTAAAGGATTTCAGAATATATGTTTTGCATTCCCATGTAGTTGCACATGTTCCAACCGCTGCAGTAAAAGCAATTTTGACTCAACCAGACTACGAAGGCAGGAGGGCGAGATGGATAGCTACATTATTGGAATATGATATAGAAATAAAACCCACGAAGCTGGTTAAAGGACAAGGGTTAGCAAAGATGATGACAAACTCAAATTGTGAATCTTTACAGATCAATTTTTTGACTCACCAGTCTGATCAGTTGGACACAGAGATAGAAGTGATGGCTGACTTTGTGGCATCTCCATGGTATTCTAGTATTGTATATGTCCTCCGAAATTTGCAAGCCCCAGAAGGATTAAGTAAATCAAGAGCAAGATTTGTAAAGTTGAAATCTGCTAAATTCTGTATCATAAATAAATATCTTTATTGGAAAGATCCTGGGAGAGTTCTACTAAACTGTCTGTTGGAAGATGAAGCCCAGCAAGTTACTAGAGAATTTCACAAAGGAGACTGCGGGGGACATCATTCTTGGAAGGTGACTGCAAACAAAATCCTGAGAGCTGGTTATTATTGGCCTACGTTATTCTCAGATGTATATAAAGAAACCAGCAAATGTCATCAATGCCAAATTTTCGACGGTAAGAGAAAGGTGCTGCCTCTCCCTCTGAACCCAATAACAGTTGAGGCCCCTTTCCAGCAATGGGGTTTGGATTTTATTGGTGAAATAAACCCCAATTCATCAGGTCAGCACAGGTGGATCTTGACAGCTACAGACTATTTTACTAAATGGATAGAGGCAATTCCTACCAGGAGGGCCACAAAAAATGTGATCATGGATTTTCTTGAAGAAAATATATTGGCTCGATTCGGGTGTCCAAAAAGGATAGTAACAGACAATGCAGCTGCTTTGAAATCTAGGAAGATGATTAACTTTTGTCATAAGTATCATATAAGCCTCAATCACTCAACTGCATATTACCCTCAAGGAAATGGATTAGCTGAATCTTCAAATAAAAGCCTGGTGAGAATCATCAAAAAGCTGTTGGAAGATAATAAGAGGTCCTGGCACACCAAACTAAAATATGATCTATGGGCTGACAAGATTAGTACTAAAAGAGCAATCGGCATGTCTCCATTCCAACTGGTATATGGGGCCGAAGTAATTTTTCCAACATCATTAGGGGTACCAGTTATGAGATATTTACAGGATCAGCAAGAAGAACCAAATCACATACAGCGGAGGATAAATCAGATCATTGAGCTAGAAGAACGAAGAAGTAAGGCTTATGACAAAGTGCAGTCACATCAGGAGAAAATGAAGAATACTTTTGACAGAAGAATCAAGGAAGAGCAGTTTCAGATTGGTGACCTGGTTTTGAAGTGGGATGCTCCTAATGAAGACAAACATGGAAAGTTTGACCCTATGTGGGTAGGACCTTACGTTGTTGCTGGATACAGAGGACAAAATGCATTTTTGCTGGAATATACAAATGGGGTTCTTCTGGAGAGTAACCCTGTAAATGGAAGTTATCTAAAGCATTACCTGTCCTGAGTGGGAAGGTAAAATTTGTATCATAGAATTGTACATATTTATTTTTCTTTACAAATAAATAGGGAGGGTAAGCTGAGTGTATTTGAGAGGTCGCAGTGAAAGCCCTAAAGTTCAGGAGGCATACCACTCCTTTTCTAAAAATATATAAAAATGATATATTTGCAAAAAACAAAAGATGGGTTTTTGAGAAGTTATTACGCAAAATCAAAAAAGCAGGCACCTGGTCTACGAGTTCTTTGATACCTCGCAGGGAGGATATCATCCCCAGATGGAGCCAGCTGTTAACACCATTATTTATCAAAGGAGATGAAAGACCATGGTGGAGAAAGAAAAATAATGGTTGTTTGGATACTTTGGTTAAAGGGTATATTGTAAAATTGGGACTATAAGCAAAAAAGCGATTAAGTCAACGAAGATCCTAAGCCACGATGGAAGAAGGAAGAAAATCGATGGTTGATATTCTCTCCGCTCCTCAGAGATGCAAGGAAGATAAAGGTTTGTCCGGGCGCTTATCGGGCACACGGATCAGCGGCCATCAAGTTGTTTCGGGCAGATCCACGGTCTATATCCAATCCGCTTCGTGAAGTTGCATCTTGGTTAACGTAATACAGTCCGGCGGAATCGGGTACATGCTACTCAATCCAATGGCGGAGAGGTGAGGTCGGATCACATCCACGGTCGAGATTGATTCCGGAACCAGAACCTGCACGGCCGATAAACCTAAAGCGCCCAGCGGAATGAGTTATCCGGTGATCGATCTGACGGTTGAAAATCAAAGTGGATCAAATCAACGGCTATTATGATTTCCGGAGAGTGAACGTGCGCGGTGGATAATTCCGAAGTGCCCAACGGAATTTGGTATGTGGCATATGATCCGACGGTGGAAAGTTAAAGGCATATCACATCAATGGCTGAGGATGATTCCGGGGATCAAAGCTGCATGACGGTTAAAGTGACGGAGCCGAGCAGAATTCGGTACGTGTCACCCGATCCAACGACTCACGAATAAAGGCTGGTCGCATCTACGGCTGTGAGGGATTCCGGAACTTGAAGTTGCATGAGGAATAGTGTCGAGAAACTCAGTGGATTTGGATATCTCTTTCCCGATCTGACGGCAGGTGATAAAAGGCGATTTCATCGACGGTGGGAGATCATTCCGGGATGGAGACTGGCACGTTGTTTATCAGCAAGACGCCTGGCGGAACGAGGTACGTGGCACGCGATCCAAAGGCCGGAAATTAAAGAGAAATCAGATCTAGGGTCTTGAATGAATCCGGAGAATAGAAGTACACGACAGTTAAGAGCAGACGGTGGTTGCGGAAAATAAATGCTGTCCGTGTGGCGAATTGTGTGGTTCTATAAAGGCAGGGTTGACCTCTCCAATGATTATTTTATTTGCTCGGGACTCGGCGAAAAGGACTTGGCGATTTGGCAGCTTCCATTTGTCAGCTTCAGGCACGCTCCGAGCACACGCCCCCACAGTAAGCCAGGTAGGACTTAAACCATGTAACTCCTTCATCTAATTACCATTGTAAATTAAGTAATGGACCAAGGGAGAGAAATCCAAGTGTCTGGTCAAGTCGTAGATGACAGAGAGGAATTTTTAGTAGACAGACACAGGGGCGTGTGCGACCCCTTCCTATCCACAGGGAACGTGTCCGGCAGTAAAGAGAAATTGTGGTCTTGTTACTCACAGGGGAATGACGTTCTGAATGTATGCAAGTCTTTTTTGTATCACTTCGCCCTTGAGCAAACCCTCCACTTCCCGGAGTTCGCCCAGTGGTGTGCGGTGAACTATTCTCCCTCTCAGAGGATTATTGTGAGTCGGTCCACATCCAAAATACTTTGTAAAATTGATGCTTCAGTCGTCAGAGAAAACCTTAGTCTGCCCGAAAATTACCCTGTAAATTGTGAGTCTGTAAATGAATCTGTCCTTGCTGATTCTTTCAAAAATTGTGAAAGTGAAAGTCGCTGTCAATTCTTGTCAAATATCCTGAAGGAAGGTCAGTCCCTTGAAGGTCTTTTCTTGCCCTACCCCTTGCACATTTTTAGGACTGAAGTGCAATTGGTAATGTCTCTGGTCTGTCAAGTGTTAGGTCTAGATGACGATTGTCAGGTAGGTGATGTCGTCCTTGGTTTCTTATTAAGAATAAACTCTTTAAACCATGAGTCCCAGTCAGTCCCTGTGCTTAATTTAGATGAGTACCTTGCCGAAGCGATTCACCTTCAGTTGACTGAGTTTCCCAAAGTTCAGTTCTTTAGGTTTCAAACATACTTGCTTAACATGCTATTATGCTCTAACGTTACTGAATTGAAATTTTTAAGTACTCTATGCTCTTCTGATTTGCCCAAGCAAATCAACATGTTCAAATTTGTTAATTCAATCATGTCTGAAATGTACAAAATGTTATTTGATGAGGACCTGCCCCGTGTTCTGGACGAGATGAGATGCCTAATGCAGTCTTCACCCGAAGATCGGGTGGGGGACTGGTTCCTGTATAGAGGTTACACAGTGTTAAGAATATATGGCTTTACTGGTCAGCCTTATAGGCTACCCTCCTTCTTGACCCCAAGGATTTTCACACTAGAGTTCATGAGGCAGATATTGATGTCTGAAGAAGAGCACTTTGGTGCGTTCAAAAAATCTTCAAGCATTAAATTTCCACTTAAAGTCGGCCCCTTCATTTTTAAAAGAAAGGGTGCCTTGGCTTTTATAGAAAAGTTGCTGGAGAATATGGATTTCATAAAAGAAGTAAATGTGAATTACGACCCCCACCATGTGATCTCATTGAGAAAACAAGCCAACAAAAATAAACCATTTGAGCATCAGGCTATTGAGGGGTTAGCTGAAATGGCCAATTTGCTGCAGTGTACTGACAAGTCAAATTCTGATGAAGAGACACATACTATACCTATCACAGCGACCCAAATAACAGAAGGTGCTGGTATTGTGGTCAAGAGGAGTTTGTCTGAAATTGAGAGTATGGATGTAGACGAAGATGGGCCCCATAAAAGGGCAAAGCTGCTTGAAAGTGGTGAAATTGTAGATGAGGAAGTTTTCTGATGGTTCCAAGAGGGTTGCCCTGGTTCCCATGAAAGCGGTACAAGTAAGTCAATTCTCTTTTAAAAATGTAGAGGGTGATGTAGACAGTTCGGAATTATGCCAGGTGTTTAAGTCGAAGGAAGAGCTCAAAGCCAGCTACATGGAGAAGAGGAAACAGTCTATGGAGGAGACGAGAAATTTGCTCCCGAAGGTGAGAAGTTTGTACAGTTCAGAAACCTCTCTAGTCTCTGACAGAGATGCTGAGAGAAATACATTTAAAATGGCTATGGTAAGCGACAAGAAAATGTCTAAAATGGAGATTCGGTTAGACAAAATCAGCACTCCGGATAAAATTCAACTTCACAAACAGACCAGCGATATCATATACTCAGACTTACTACAAGCCATGGTGAGGATTAATAAATTGCAAGTTTTGACAGACAAATTGGAAATCCAATTGAAACATGAGAGAGTGGAAAATAAAGCAAATGTTGTTCAGATTAGGAAGCTGCAAACAGACATTGCTAGTTCAGACAACACCCAGGCAGTTAAGAGGTTGTTAGAGGAAAAGGGCAATGCACTCCAGGTCCTGAAGAAGAAGCTGAAGATCCCAGGTGCTGAACATGTCCAGTCATCTGAGTTACTAGCTCTCCAAGAAGAGAAGGATAAAGTCCATCAAGAGATGATGGAATACAAAGGGAGAGCTGGTCAGCTACAGGAGGAAAAAGACAGGTGGGAAGCCGAAAGGGAGGCACTGTTATCCCAAATCTCCTTGATGAAAAAAGATCAGAATGAAGAGAAGGAGATTATGGAAGAGCTGATGAGCCAGACTCCCACCGGCGAGGACTTGTCTATTGTGAATATCCAGAAGCCATTAGATGATTTCTCTACCGATGATTTGTTGGTGCTAATGTCCCAGGTGAGCTTGAAGGAAGAAGCAATCAGAGAATGAAAAGATGAAAGTTGAATTGGCCAAAGTAAGTGAAAGCAAAAAACAAATACCGCAGGACAAGAATCAATTACAGAAGAAATTCAATGAGCTAAAAGAAAAATGCATTGGGAAAGGCCCTCTTCAGGGGGCAAAACATATCATTTGGGATACCCTGTGTATAGAGATTACCAAGTTCCGGCACTATCTAAATTTTATTGATGATTTGAATATAATGATAAATTTGGCTCACCAGAGATTAAAACTGGTAAACGAACATATGGAGAAAAGACCTCTTGCTACAGCTCAGAACACACTAAATTTTCTAAATTCACTGTCATATCAGAAGTTGCACGAATTGGGCATAAAAGACAGAGTGTCAATAGTGATGTGGGCAAAGAAAATCATCCATAAGCATCACTTAATCAAAACGGTCCAAGATAAATCAGAAGGATTGCTTCTGCAGGTTAATAATTTTAAACAGGAGTTTAAAGAGCTGTTCGAGGACGGATTGCCTTCTTTCTGGGATGGAGAAGGGTGGATGTTCTCACAGGAACATTATCATAACCTGCTTGTTCAGTGCCGCATGGACCACTCCAAATTCAATGATTTGGAGAAAATCCTGACAGAGAAGACCATTGTGGATATGCTCACAGAAGATTTCGAGATTCTGCAGAAGTTCGCCATCATCAGAAGCAGATTGCCCAGAAAGTCCTATGAAGCATATATGGAGCTCGAGGTATCAATTCGGGAAATGAAAGAATGTGACACCCCAAGTTCGGAGCAGTGAAAAGCTGTGGAGCGGTTTGGAAAGACAAAGTATATTCTCCATCCCTAGAAACAGGTGTCATGCACTGAAGAGCTGATGGGGCAAAGACGTGGAGCTGATGGGGCAAAGACATGGAGCTGATGGGCGAAAGTTTGTTATCAAGTTGATTTGTACTTTATGATCTGTTAGGATTGGAGTTGTAACAAAATTCCTAGGGGTTAGGAATTCGGTTACAAACTATAAATTAAGCCGATCATTCTGTTATTGATCTTCTTATTGGGAGACCTATCATTTTATGTATAAATATGCATCTTTTTTAAGAGATGGGGGTTGGAACCCATCGGGTGGTGAATACTTTTGGAGAACATATCTGTTTTTGGAATAACAAAGCGAATGCATGAGAGTTTTTGTCAGAGATTCATGTGTCGTTGATATTACAGTCTGTGCTTCTTTCTTTATGTGATTGTATTTCCCTTGTGTAACACTCCATTCTGTTTCTTCCTTCATATCTGGAATATAGCGTTAGATGATTGGTATTCATGTGTTCATGCTCTGGTCATCATTTCAGATATTATATGATTTTTTCTGCTAAAGTTGATATAGAACTCATCCTTGTTGTTGCTCTATGTTAATGGGTTGTTTCTTCATCTCTTATGTTCCACCTGAATCAATTTGAATGACTGTGATGATGTTATTACCTTGCCTTTGATGAATATCATGTATATGTCTTTGTGGTATCTTTATATTGTATATGACTCCATGCCCAATGGTTATGTGATTGTTTCAGCCAAATACATAAATCTTTGAATGTTATTTTATATCTGGTCCTGTTAAATCTTTATTGAGAGATCCCTCTCTGGAAGAAAATAACAGTTTCTTCCTAAAGTGGTTTTGTTGTTACCTTGGAGTTTACCTTTTACAACCTGGGTACATTCTGAGTGCTAACAAGAGGATGTGCAACACCAATATGGCCAAAGGAGAAGGAGTGGTTCCTCATCTCACGAGGCTCACACAGATTAGGGATGAGCTTGGAGCTGTGTCTCTAAGACTGATGATGAGGAGCTAGTTCGGATAGCCCTCAATGGCTTCTCTAAGCCATGGGACACCTTTGTCTAGGGTGTGGTGGCTAGGGAGAATCTCCCTAATTGGCAGAGACTATGGGATGACTTTGTGCAAGGGGAGACCCGCATGGGTCAAGGATCAGGCTCATCTAACAGTAACCCACAGATTGTGGATGAGGAGGCTCTAGCCCTTAACAGGGAAGAGCAAGGGGAAGGCAAAGAGGATGGTAAGAAGAACATTAACGTGTCAAAGGCCAAGTGTTTTATCTGCCACAAGCAAGGACACTTTGTCTCCCAGTGCCCAGACAGGAAGAAGAAGAGTAACACTCAGATGGTTGGATCCGCAGAGGTGGATGAGTTCAACAGGAACTTCGATGAGGAGTTCTGCTTGATAGCTTGCATGGCAAGCACCATAGGGAGCATCATATGATACATCGACAATGGAGCATCTAGTCACATGACTGGACATAAGAGATTCTTCAAAGACTTGCAGGAGGGTGGAACAGGGATCCACGTTGAGCTGGGTGATGATCCATGGTATCAGGTGTAGGGAGTTGGCACTGTTTCGTTTTAGAGGGAGTCTAGAAAACCCCTCAGTTTTGATGATATGTTGTATGTTCCAAGACTGACCAAGAACCTTATATCAGTCTCCACTCTGAAGGACAAGGGATATCAGGTGAAGTTTCTTGACCATAGAGTATATATTAGGCCAAAGGGGTCATATAAGAGCTTGGATCAGGTGATTGGCAGGAGCGGGAAAGTGTACAGACTACACTTTGATCCTGCAAAGGCTCTAGTCAGCAGCATCAGCAACATTCATGGTGAGTTGTGGCATAGGAGGATGGCACACTTACACCATGGAGCACTGAAGCATTTGAGACATGCAGTCATTGGAGTTCCTCAGGTACAGGAGAAAAAGCATATCCACTGCAAGGGTTGTGCTTTGGGGAAGAACGCCAAGAAGCCTTTCCCACAGAGTGAGCACAAGTCTAAGGAGCCCTTGGACTTGGTGCATTCTGTTGTATGCGGACCTATGAGTGTCCATTCGTTCAGTGGTTACAATTAGCACGTAACCTTCATTGATGACTATTCCAAGAAGACCTGGATCTATTTCTTGAAGGCCAAGTCAGAAGTCTTTGAGAGGTTTTGAGAGTTCAAAACTCTCGTGGAGAACCAAACATGAAAAAAGATTCAGGCGTTGAGGACAAGCAACGAGGGTGAGTACACTTCCAATGAGTTCATGGAGTATTGTTCGACTGAGGGGATCAAGAAGGAGCACACTGTGCCCCATACCCCACAATAGAATGGAGTTGCAGAGCAGAAGAACATGACTATGGTTGGAGCAGCCAAGGCCATGCTATTTGATCAGGGATTACCACTATTCCTCTAGGCCAAGGCATACATGATTGCAGTATACATTCAGAACAGGTGTCCCCACACAACTTTGGGGAGGAAGACACCATAGGAGGTCTTCACAGACACTCGAACAGATGTGAGTCACATTCGCATATTTGGCAGTGTCTGCTATTGTCATGCTCATGCTGACAATAGGAAGAAGTTGGGCCCTTCTAGAGAGAAAGGTTTACTTGTTGGTTATTGCGAGATTTCGAAGACATATAGAGTTTACATTCCTGTTCGCAGAAGGATCATTGTGAGCAGGGATGTCCAGTTTGATGAGGATAGGGCCTTGCGAAGATCTCTGGACTTACCAGTAGAGCAACAACCAACACATGGTCGAGGGTCAAGTTGGAGGAGCCAGATGTATAGGTATAGGTACAGACACAAAGCACAGGTTCTGGTGGTTAGAGGGAGTCTGGTGGAAAGGATCCTACAATCATTGACTTGGAGGATGAGCTGCAGTAGGAGACAAATATCCAACAGCCGCAACAAGTTGACACTAGGCCAAGGCCTAAGTGGTTTAGGTCCATAGTACAAGATTCCAAGAAGGCTGATCCTCCACAGAGATCTTTCAGACGAAGTGCACCACCATAGAGGTTTAGTTATATGGCACTGAACACATTGTTGATTAACTATGAACCTTCCCGCTTCAGGGAAGCTGCACAACATGATGTGTGGCAGGAGGCTATGGTTGAGGAGTACGACTCCATTATGAAAAACCAGGTATGGGAGGTTGTGCTGAGGCCACAAGGGAAAAAGGTGGTGGGATCCAGATGGATCTACAAGGTGAAGCATGCAGCAGACAGAAGCGTGGAGAAGTACAAGGCACGCTTCGTGGCAAAGGGGTTTTCACAGAAGGAGGGTATTGACTATGAGGAGACTTTCACCTTTGTTGCTAGCCACAAGGATGATTTTAAGGAACCATACTTATTTAAAAGTGTATAAATGTTAGCGAATCTTATCAATTCTTCAAACGCCAACTATAAAATGTTTGGTGATATTTTTCAAAAAATATTTTAATTTCCAAGGATTTTATATTGTTTATATAATAATTTGGCGATTTTTAGGGTGAAAAAAGTTTACCCATCAAAATTGGACGAAACATGGCTTCAAAAAATGCAAAATGGCGAATCTTTTTTTGGAGGAAAAACCCCTAAAAATAGCTCATGGGCTAAATTTCGCCTCTAAAATTATCCGTGTTGCTAGTTATTCTTCCATTCAGACCATTATCTCACTAGCTGCTAAGATGGGTTGGCGAGTCCATCAAATGGACGTCAAGACTTCCTTCCTCAACGAAGTGATAGAGGAGGAAGAGTATATTGAGCAGCCAGAGGAGTTTGATGTGGAGAACAGGGAGACACATGTTTGCAGACTGCATCGAGCTCTTTACGGGCTCAAGCAGGCTCCTCGAGCATGGTACTTAAGGATTGACAACTCTCTACGGGAGACGATATTTCAACGAAGTGAGCCTGATCACAACCTATACTTCTTGGCAGGTGAGGTGCCTCTCAGACTGGTCCTCTATGTGGATGCTCCCTTTTTGACAGGAGATGAGAGGCTGGTTGGAGACTGCAAGTCCAACCTTGTAGTGGAGTTTGAGATGAAAGACCTTGGGCTGATGCATTACTTTCTGGGCTTGGAGGTTTGGCAGAGAGATGGATGCTTCTTCATTGGACAGGGAAAGTATGCAGTAGAGATCTTCAAGAGATTCATGATGGAGGACTGCAAGCCTATGGCCATACTCTAGTTTCCAACTAGAGGAAGATTGATGCATCAAGGTCAGACAGATTTGATCCTACCTTGTATGATTAGCTTATCACACGGATTTGAACACTCGACTAGACATCAACTTTGCAGTCGACTCTTTGATTAAGTTCATGGTGGACCCTCAGAGAGTGCATTGGACGGTTGTGAAGCACATACTTCGTTACATCAGAGGTACAATGGAGTATGGATTGGTTTATGAGCGCAAGGGGAGTGTACATTTAGCAGGTTTCACAGATGTTGACTGGGCAGGATGTGTAGAAGACCGAAAGAGTACTTCAAGTTGATGTTTCAACATTGGATCAAGGGTTGTTTCTTGGTTCATCAGGAAGCAGAAGTCAGTTGCCTTGAGCTCAACAGAGGCTGAGTACATGGCAGCCAGCATGGCTGCTTGTGAGGGTATATGGCTGAGGAAGTTACTTGCAAGGTTGTTAGAGTGTGAGCTAGAAGCTACAGTAGTTCACTGTGACAATCAAAGTGGCATCAAGCTATTTGAGAATCCAGTGTTCCATAACCGGAGCAAACACATAGACATCAGATACCACTTCTTGAGAGATTGTGTTCAGAGAGGAACCATTCAGTTAGAGTACATACAAACAGATGAGCAGGTGGTGAACATTTTCACCTAGGCACTTTGCAGACAGAGTTTTGTGAAGTTCAAGGATAAGTTGGGGTTGCTACCAAATCCCTTCCTCGTTGAGAGAGAGTGTTAAACTAGCAGCAACAAGGTCTTCCTGCATGCATGTGTTCTTGCATTAGAAGACTTAAATTAGGAAACCAGTTGTATTTAATTTACTTTTCCTAAGTTTACTTGGAAAATAAATTAAAGTGATCTAAATTAACTTTAGTGAAACACTAGTTAAAGTGAAATTATGATTTTCATTTTACCTAAAGTTATAAAAGAGAGATCAATTGGTGGAGAGGACACACACTTGTACTCCGACAGAGACATGATACAAACACGAAGAGAAAGTCATAAAGAGGATTTAGTTGGGAAGACGGAGAAGCGAGCAGCAGGATCACCGAGCTTCATATCGATGGGCCATACACTCACATAGGAGGGTGTTGAGGTTTAGCTAGGATTTGCCCAGTGATTCTCTCGGCTACTGCATTCGCCAGGTTTGGGTGAATTTTTAGTGATTGTAAAATTTCCATATTTTCTCATAATAAAATTTATATCTGACTGTTGCACCGGTTTTCCATCTTGAGTTTTTCCGGGGTTTCCATACCCAAAATAATTGTGTCATTATTGTGATGTGATGTTGTGATTTATTTCTCAGATTTATATTCCACTGCATACTGTAAAAGATATTCATGTGTGGTTATCAATAGAGATCTTGCATGCACTGTTAGCCCTAGTTTGAATATTAAAGGAAAATTTACATGAAGGGGAGCGCCTCCCTATTTATAATTGACACTTGACTTGACATAGGACCTAATAGGGCCGACTTGTTTAGCAAGTCACCAAAAATAATATTTATTATAATGACACTTGGGTATATTGACCCGACTTACATTCGGAGGTTTACATTGATTTTTTCAATGACTTCTACATGACCAAACTCATCTCCTGATGGAGGTATACAATGGAGGTATACAATCAATACATCTGAAATAGCTTCCGAAGTTACAATACTTTAACAAGATTGACGGAATTAATGTACAAAGTAACCCAACCTACATATTTAGTTTTCACTTGTAAGCTGCAACCACAGATTTAGTTTTTTAATTAATTTTTCATACCAAATTAACTTGCTTCAAAATTGTTAAAAAGATAATATGTAAATAATGATACATTCATATTTTTTATTAACCATTACATGGTGCATTCAAATTTGTAATGAAAAGTCTCACATTTTTTGTTATCTATTATATGGTGCATTCAAATTTGTAATGAAAAGTTTAGCAAAACTGAATTGTAAAAAAATGAAAAAAAACATATTAAATTAAGTCAACCTGTGAATAGAATATGGTTCCAAGTTCCAAGTACACGTTTTGGTCAAATAAAACAAAACAATGAAATTTTCAAAAACCCAATTTCTTTTTAATAACATTTTTTACTTAACAGTGTCACGAAGAGGAAGCCAAAACCCTTTGGAAAGGCTACATGACGGATTCAAATTCGATCACTGTTGCGGAGGCCAAATTTTTGAACATTATGGAACTCATGGATTAATATGGTCTATGCACTCAATCATTGTACCCGCTGGCAACTACATCACAATTATAATGCACCGCGTACGACAGAAGGGGATAACAGCACCATTCATGACAAAGGAACATCGTAAGACACTTTATATCAGTGTGATCAAGATCATGCACCCAATAGAACTTCCTTCTATGGTTTGAACTAGTATTGCTCTAGAAACAATTTTAAAAGTCATAGAATCCTCGTAGTTTACATGCATGTCACGTGCATGGAACCTTTGATTTTGACAGCTTACGAGCACATGAACGGGGATATTAAACTATTTATTTGTGTATGAGACAAGAATTATAATGGGAAAGAAAGAACCACATGCAAAATTAATGCATTTAAATATTCTCAAGCACATATCTTGGTGCTTAAAGCTTTATACTTTGGAGCTATTCTCAGTAAGGAGATCTGACAATTTATCTGTATAATAATCTGGCTGAATACTGTTTTCGGGGCTCTGAAGCATGGATAAAGTAGTGACACCTGTGTAATAATAGATTCAAATGAACAGAATCAGAACATGCAACTTAGAGTTGAACCTTATCAGTTTGATTTTCAAACAAAGCGAGACGATTAATAAGTAAAAGCAGCTGACGTCTAGAAGAAAATAGCATATTTTATGCACCACATGCATTATCGAAGAATTTGCACAGAAAATAGAAACATCATCAGAGATATGAACATCCTGCACTATTTAAATGTGAACAAAAGAGGTAAATTTTTGTTTGGTATACCTGAAAGAACAAGAAGCGTTTTGCAACCACCATTTTTTCCAAATAAAATGTCAGTGTCCAATCTATCGCCTACCATGCATATCTCTGACTTTTTAATTTGAAATCTGCAACAAAAACCAGATTGAAAATCTTTTGGATTGAATTTTTTTAATTTTAACAGGAATTTGATGCAGTATATAGGAAACCAAGTATGCATCTATGCAATCCTAAAGCATAACGTGGGAGTTTGGGATGGCAAAAGGGTGTATGGCTTTCTTGCTTGGCAGTTTGAGAGCTCTCAAGATCAAGATGCTTGGGATCTGGCATCATGGCCAATTTGGATATTCCCATCCCCCGAGGGACAGGTCGGTCTTTCTTCTAGGTTTTCCAGCAAAATATTGGCAAAGAATGGTCTCTTTCTTTGGAAGCATTTAAGGATCAGAAGCATCAACAGTGGTATACCTGGGAGGCTCTTAGCGGGGCTCAAAAGCTCTCTGGTTTGGAGAAATTAGTCTTAGAAGGTCTCTGTCGCATGATCATTGCTAATTGTCATTTTACAATTTTGTTGCATGGTTCACGTCCATTCTAGAGGGACTGGAGATGGAGGAACGAGAAGCCCTTCTACAATTATGTGACCAAGGATCTTTATGATATGGTGAGGCACGCTTCTGACATTCCTTCTCGTTTTGAACAAAAAATGAGGGTGCAGGATCCCATGGAGCGTTTGTTGCAGAGATGTCAGTGCATCTGGAAATCACATTCCTCTTTTAAACACAAAGTTTGGGGGTGGTTGCTCCTTCAGCAAGGGGTAGCTGTCAATCATAAGGTTCATAAAATTGGCATGACAGATGCTGCTTGTGTTCGATGTGACAAGAATGAAACAGTGGAACATGTTTTTTGGTGATGTCGGCTGTCGAGGTGTTTTGGTCATGGTTTCAGGATGAATATCAATTCTTCGTCACTGCCACACTGTCATGGAAAAGTCTTCTTCTGGGAGATTGCCTGGATGATCAGGGACCTCTGCAAATCCTTGTGGCACTCAATACACTTGCTCCTTATTGGCTTTCTTTGGAAACATTGATGTAAAATTACTTTTCTGAAGGAAGCCTTCCCCTTTCAACTTGGGGAAGGGATTTGAGGATTTTCAAGGAGGTGGTTGTGCTTGTGAAAGTCAAATTTAGTGTCTTTTGTTATGAAGTTGAGTCCCTTCCTCTTGGTGAGCAGGCGCATATGTTTTACTTTATGGTCTTTTAAGAATGGGATTTTCCTGGAACTGCTGGTGTCTGTGGGATGTAATTCTCAACCTATGATATACTTGTTCCATGAAGTAATATAAGTAGCATTTCCATAAATAAATCCACCAACATTTGGTTTTCAGTGTAAAACCCTAGGGGAAAAACCTATCAAATATAAATATAATGTCGCTAAGTATTTGAAAGAATATTGCTAGCATGCAAGCTGACATTCTATGTCAAGCCCTAAAATGTAGACATGATATGAAATCAAAAGATGTTGAACTTTTACTCTTTATGAAATAAATAAGTTAATAACAAGCTACCGTGGATTATGATACAAATAGTAGCAATTGTAATACACACGCAAAATGTAGGTGTCAACAATTATATAGAATTTGCATTTGTCAAACTTCCTAAATCTGTAGTTTCAATTTCTAATGCATGGTTAAAGAAAGAAAGGTTGTATTTTGAGTTACTTTTCTATTGTAGCAACTTGATCAAATGAAACTGTTCCACTTGGAATGCAAGAATTCCACATACTGAACTAGGTGACACCAATTAATGTTAGATGGAATAGTAAAGCTGGAAAGATGTGCAAATACAAGGTCTAAAAGGTGGAGGTTTTTGCATTGCAAAGTTATGTATATCAATTCATCTACGAACATGAGTGTTGCACCATTTTTTATAGTTTTGGTTCACTTCCCCTCTGTCTAACACAAAGACACGTGTAAATCCTACATATGTGTATATTGATTTTCTTTTGTGTATTTTTTTTTTAATTGGGTGCTCAGCCTATAAACCATTTTGCATATTCCTTATCCCAATAACCATCCTTGCATGTATATTGATCTATTACAATTTAAGAGGGTGGTATTAAACTATGTCCTACTTGTTGCCTCCTTACACACACCTGTGGGGAAGCGCAACAGAAATCTTCAAGCTGCTTGGTGTGTCTTTGGGGGCAGATCTCGAGTTAGGTGTTGTCACCTGATCCTGACTCCTCTGTTTTGGCAAACTCTTACCGAAGCCAATGGGGTAATCCCTACGAAAGAGTTTCTAAGGCTCTTTGCTATGGTTTGGTGATTAAAGGAAATAAGTTTTTTAGGAGTTTCGAAAATTGATCAAAACAAGAACTTGCAAACTAATTAAATATCAACAACATCGATCTGGCATTCACAATATAATTTACTAAGAGAAAAATAGTGACAAGTGTCGTATAACTAGTGCCAAATGGAGTTGAGAAATTAAAAGAGATGTTATTGAAAACGAGAAATGTTGTACAAGTGTTCTTGGTTGATTTTAAGTTAAACATGGATAAGATGAGTGAATTAAAGGGAAGGGCACTCCAGATATACCTGACGGTACGAGGAGTATGTCCAAAAACGTTATCAAATATGATTCCACGTGAGGAAATGTGGGTTGGATCAGAGTATCTAGGAGGTCCAACACAACACCAATCGAGGGTGCAGCCTAACAGTATCCCGAGGTCACTACCCAGTGGTTCCCGCTTCCTCTGTGAAATTTTTCCACAAAAGATTGAATCAAGGCGCTAGATTTTCGCCTTGGGATATTTATTGGGGTGTGAACTGAATTAAATTAGTCACCTGACTTCCTTTGCGATACAACCACTCTGGATCAGACGAACTGCAGATGGTTTAAACTCTAGAGCATATGGGAAGGGAGGCCTTGGTTAATTTTAAGGATTTTAGTGCAATAATTGTTTTGATTATTAGATCCAATAATCTCTTTCCAGGTCTCAAGACCGTACTCAGGAGAGCAAGGATGTTAGTTTCAAAACAAAAATAAAACTTAAGAAAAAAAAAGGCAAAACGGAAATAAATCGTGAGACTAATTGCTACGGAAATGAACATCTTTTCCCAAAACGAGCAAGCTCTTTTGGGTAATTCGGTAGATCAATGCCGGGTTAGTGTTACTTTGCAAAAAAATCAGAATAAAGATGCTTCAAAGAAATAGAACAAAATGATTGTACTACTTCCTATGCCAAATAGTATATTTTCCCTGATTGAGAGAATTCTCTTGGGTAATTCGGTAAAGCAATGTCGAATTAGTTCTAAAATGAAAGTAAAGAAAATAAAGATTGATTGCGTTATTGTGAAGTAAATCAAACAAAATTAAAATTAATCTAAAGACGTGTAAAAAAAAAGTAAACAACCACACAAGGGGCGATACAAGTTTCCCCCAAATGGGTGGAGGAGAGTGTGGGAGCCGTAATCCCACTTGCTCTTTTATTATGATTTATTACAATGCTATTAAGAAAAAGGAATACCCTTTTTGACACTTGACAAATGGATCAAAAAGGGTTTTACAAGTGACAAGGGAAAAGAGGAATGAAGGAGGGGGAAGAGGGATGAACTATGGATGCTTCGGATGACCAAAAACTCGATTTTTCGGCAGCACCTCTCTCTCTTTTTCTTCCAACCTGCTAAAACATAGCAAGCAAAAACCCTTTACAAGTTAGTTGATTAGTGAAAAAATGTATGTAAACTACACAATCTAGTACTTGCAAATGATAGGAAAAAATTTATTACTTCAAGTACTAAAAATAAAGGACTAGATCTAAGCTTTTTAATGAAGTAAACCTTGAAAACTTTAGATCTTCCTAAACATATAAAACGAGATAAAATGATAAGATTTTACTTAGATCTACTTGTTATGGAACAAAGTAACCATAAATAAATCGATTGAAATTTTTAGGAAGGAAGACGAAGATCTCAAGCCCAAGCTTGAACAACATTGAGGAAAGAAGTGCCTGTAGGACAAGAAACGTTAGATCCAACAAAGGTAATGAAGAGAAATGAGATGCAACCGAGATCTGATTTCTACTCCACGTTTGATGATCTGCAAAGCTATAAAAAACCTTTAAGCAAGTGATTAGATCTAGTTTGGTAATTTAAATAAGAACAAAAGTGCATTAGTATAGCCGACTACAGATTGCAACTCTTAAATCTAAGATAAATACACATAAGTAAGCAAGTCGAACATTTATATGCTTACTTTATGCATTAGAATATAATCTTCTAGGCAAGATAACACAACTTGCATAAAAGAAATGTAACTAAGTTAATATCACCTCGATTTCAAGCATTCACCATGAAAATTCTTGCACCATGTGGACCTCCAAAGACTCAACTTTACTCATATAAAAAATAAACAATTACAAAGCATGTGAGCAGAGGTTCCTTTCGTCCCAAATGAGGAAGAAGGCCTCACTTAAATAGCAAAACCCAACATCAGGGGGGGCAATCAACACTGGTAGAAGAGCTCACGTTAACTTGAGTGAAGGTGAGATAATTGTGGAAGCGTTGGAGTTTAAGTGGAGTTGACTTCAAAGAGGAGGCACCCTCACCTACACTCCCACCAAACCATACATCGATTCGCAAGCCTTCATAACTCTCTCAAAGATGACATTTCAACTCTTAGTATAACTCGCCTACCATAAGAGACAAGTCGCAACCATTTCCATGCCATCATATTTGACTTATGACTTTTTGACTTTAGTGTCGTTTTGTTGCTTTTTGGGGGCATTTTGTCGCATCGATAGAGAAACAATGCAATGCAGGACAATTTAGTCACCCGAATCATGGGAAAAGTGGGTCCCAAGGTAAAGAGGATGCTCTGAGTGTGAAAATGAACACCCCCATGCCAAAATCGGACTACAGATCACACTTTGAAAATTTTCATTTAAACATTAATAAATAGCTTGATTTTGTGAGAAAATTTATGTTCTAGAATTTAAAAAAAAACTAGGGGGACCTAGTACATGTTCATAATGACTCAAAACCATGTCTAGCATGCTTATATACATCAACACGTGGACTTTAATAGCCTCCAAGGTTTAACCACCAAGATGAAAATTCCAGCTTTGAAGGTGCAATGAAAAACTCAAAAATTATACATCGCTTATTCAACATTGCATAATTGATAAGGGAAAAAAGTTAAAACACCTTGGAATGATCGGATTAACGTCTAAGTCCTAGGAAGCCAAGTCCTTTACAAAATGTTTTCCATGCTAGCACATTTATTACAAAAATCCCCACAGGGTATGAACATGCATTTTTTTAAAAAGAGGCCCAAAAATGGCTCTGATGAACCGTGGAACCTTCTGAGCACTGACAATGAACAACTGGCTTGTTCATGACTTCGGCGGCTCATTGGAAATCCACTAAGTGAAAAATTAGTGGATAGCACTACTATTGATCCTACTTTGAAGCTTAATTTCAATTACAAAAGATAATTCTATAAAAATAAGATTACCATAAGATTCCTATTCGACTAGTTGTTTAAAGCAGTCTATAGTGTTGTTAGAAAAACAGGATCGCAGAGCAATAACAATAAACAATAAACAAGATATAAATATTAAAACACATTAAAAAAGAGACGCAGATATAATGTGGTTCACCCAAGATGGGGTACGTCCACACAGAAATTGCCAGTCTTTTATTATTATACCATCGAACAAAATGAAGGGATACAACCTGCAGCAACCCCGCTGCACTTCCTCTTCACTCTCTCATGGTCTCTCTCACACAATCACAAAGATTGTTTTACAATGTTACAGTACAATACACAGTTGTATTACAATGCTTTCCTTTTATAGGGGAATTTCCATGGGAAAATACCACGGGTTACCCAATACCATGGGCCTGTAAATTATTGGCCAACAAACATCAATGAACCGTGGAACCTTCTGAGCACTGACAATGAACAACTGGCTTGTTCATGACTTCGACGGCTCACTGGAAATCCTCTAAGTAAAAATTAGTGGATAACAGTACTATTGATCCTACCTTGAAGCTTAATTTCAATTACAAAAGATAAGTCTGTAAAAATAGGATTACCATAAGATCCCCATTCGACTAGTTGTTTAAAGCAGTCTATAGTTTTGTTAGAAAAACAGGATCGCAGAGCAATAACAATAAACAATAAATAAGATGCAAATATTAAAACACATTACAAGAGAGATAGATATCACGTGGTTCATCCAAGATGGGCTACACCTACATAGAAACTGTCAGTCTTTTATTATTATACCATCCAACAAAATGAAGGGATACAACCTGTAGCAACCCCGATGCACTTCATCTTCACTCTCTCACAGTCTCTCTCACACAATCATAGAGATTGTTTTACAATGTTACAATACAATACACAACCGTATTACAATACTTTCCTTTTATAGGGGAATTACCATGGGAAAATACCATGGGTTACTGAATACCACAGGCTCATAAACTGTTGGCCAACAAACATCAATGAACCATAGAACCTGTTATCACACAATCTGTAGCTACCTACTAGAGATATCCTATCCGGGACGGTAGAGGTGAGGTAGCTAACCGGTGACACTGCAAGGCCCTCGTCCACTACGGGTAAAGGGTAGTTGTCACACCGGACGAGCTCTTGTCGCTTTAGATCAATGCGGAGAATGATAAAGGGGGAGACCCTACTAACCTAAGAAGGATAGCGCACCTACTCAAGACACTCCTAGGGTTTGACCATAGTGGAAAAAATCGGCGAGGGTCCAGAAAACATCTTCTCGGCAACATCGGCAAAAAAATCGACAAAAATAGGCAAACCACGGCAAACATTAAAAAACACAAATTTTGTACTTTAATAGGGTCAAAATTTTCTTACTGATTTTTTCCCCTATTTGCCGATTTTTTCCCGATTTTTGCCGATTTTTTCAGATGTCTGATTTTTTGAAAAATCGCGATTTTTTTTTGGCCAAAAAATCGCAATTTTTCGGGACATCATCGATTTTTTGGCGATTTTTCCACTATGGATTTAACGATGGATAAAGGCGAGATAATGAATGGATAAAACTAGATCTATAGAATAAGTGTGGTATAGAGGTTAGGGCAAAGTCAGGGATGCTTAGAAAATATAGGAAATAACCCAACTTGATTGAGAATGACCACAAATAGTTTAAAGAAGTAGATCAAGGGATGAGATGACTAGATCGAGGTGCTTAAGGATTGGATCTATGGTTTTGAGGCGGGTCCAAGCATACCCATCTCACAGATCTAAAGAAAAGGCCACCCATCTAGAGTGACTAGTGCTAGATCCTAGGGCAAATGGAGTCTGATTTATGTGACACTTGAGATCTAGGGTTTATTGATTAATCTCCAAGTGGTTTTTGATGGCCATCATAAAAAACACAACGGATCTATCAGATCTACAAAAATAGGGTTTTAAAGAAAGAGGGTTTGTTTGACAATTAGATGAAAATAATGAAAAACAATACTTACCTTGCAGATCGTACTTGAGAATACTTGCGGCCGCCTTAGATGTTGATGATCCTTTCACTTAGTTACAATTTAAAGCAAGATCCAGCATGCAACGAAGGAAAAACACCCAAGTGAGGAAGTGTGCCCTCTCTTCTCCACTTGCAAAATCAATCTACCGAAGTCAGAATCGTTCACTGATGAAAAAGATAAGCTACGTATGTCATCCACAGAGAAAGATTTAATGCACAAAGTAACAATTGATCACTCCCTGAACATGAGGCAATTTGGCTTGAAGATGATGCAAGTCACCCTAGCAGTCTCCTCCTCCAAATCGCTAGCTGCAAAAAGATGGGTATGACCCTCACAGAAAAATAGTGTTTGCATACAAGATCCACTAAAATGTCTAAGCAAGAGGCATAACAATTACATTCACGACATTCACAAAGCTTTCAAGAGATTTCTACAAAATGTTTCTTATATTCAATATTTCCAGAGCCAAAAGTCCCTTTACAAATGAGAGAGCATCTCGATATATAGATCTCTCAAGTGCACAAAACCTAGATCCAAAAAAATCAAGGGTCAAGATCATAAGATAAAATCATCCTAATCTACGACTAAGATTAGCTGGATACATATCACATGGATCAGCTCATTAAAAGAGGAAGGCGCATCACTAGAAATGCCTGATGAGGGGGCGCACCACATAAGATATGACTAATAACCACAAAGAAGCACATAGTGGGGCTAGAAGGTTATGTTATCCTTCACTAGCACAACCCCATGGCACAATAACAAGATGTGGTGACAAATAATATAAAGGACTGATAAAAATCACTAGGGCATTTCCCTCAAAATACATCAAAACACCCTCAAACTGCATAAATCAAGGATGTGTGGACCCAAAGTGAAGGGAAGTTGATGGCGGATGATGAATGTGATCCAAACACTACGCCTCAGACCAAATCCATGCTAGTCCTTTGCCTCAATTGCCCAAATTGATTTCCTCATTAGCCTTTTTCTATTATTAAAATGCAGCCTTGGGAACATAAAACAACCAATATCTCACAGGGGACCAAAAACTGAAGCGAAATGACTGCATGGATGGATCTAAGACCATGGTAGTATGGTACAATCGACTGGCTGCACCCCAAGATTCTCTCTGTCTCCCTAGGAGATCGTATTTTTTTTTATTTTGTGTTTTATTTTCATTTTCCCTAGGCAAAATTGCTGCAGAAATCCCAAGAGACCCATATCTGTCCTGTAACTGCCCGAAACTAAAAAACCAGCTGCACCAATGGACTTAGAACGTCCAAATCAACTAGGAATGAGTACTCATACACAATATGTCCATCACGAAGGTACATCAGAGGGCCCATCCATGTCTAAAGACACTTTTATTTTGTTGGCAGGGCATCCATTTAGAATAACTTTAAGCTTTGATGCCTTAGTGTCTAAAAACACTTTCTTTGGTAGGACTACTTGTGTTCAAGACCTAGAGGTAGATATTCCCTGTGATAAACATCACATAAACCAACACCAAGATACAATTTTATACATGGAGACCTACTCCAACGTAGAGGTGAAGGTGGGGGGAATCCCAGATGTTACTAGTCAAATTACAAGTCAAGGGCAATCAATCAACATGGGAAGGCAACGAATGGGCGGAGACAATGGAGGTGATGCCAAGACTAGCAAGTTATATCCCTAAAAAAATGACCAAATCCATACTAGGAGTAGGGCAAGGCCAATGAGCATACAAAGGAATCTCTCAGTCAAAACAACTACATCATTTATGCTTTAGACTCCAAGGAAACCAATTTAAAGTATTGCCAACATATAATCAAAATCAACCGAGTCTCACTACTAAAATAAGCAACATAGCAAGATCAAAATCCATATGCACAAACCATAAACCACCTGGGTCATATACCTGCATTGGATTTGAAACCAATCTGAAAATCATTGGAAGCACTGTTGCTGCTACATATCATGGGCAGTATAACAATCTTTGCTCTAGGTCATCAAGGAATGGCTAACTCAATCATCGAATCTGGGGTCATGAGGCTCAGTCATGGCATAAAACTGGTCAATCTAGATGCTCTGGATTTGCTAAAAGTGGTAGATCATCAACTGGTGGTTCATCATCTGCTAATCTTATAGTAAAGGGTTGGCTCAAAGAACTGCTCAGGAACAAAAGTAGCCCAGTTACTATATATGTGACAAAATAACCTTCTGAGCACTGACAATGAACAACTGGCTTGTTCATGACTTCGACAGCTCACTGGAAATCCACTAAGTGCAAAATTAGTGGATAACATTACTATTGATCCTACGTTGAAGCTTAATTTCAATTACAAAAGATAAGTCTGTAAAAATAGGATTACCATAAGATCCCCATTTGACTAGTCGTTAAAAGCGGTCTATAGTTCAACATGGACGCAGAAGATGAGTTATTAGTCCAGGGGTTACATGGAATCCCTTAAGCCACCATTTGTGTTGTAAAATGCATGCAAATATTTCCTTCTAATGAGTGAATATTTTAAGAAAATACACATTAAGGGAAGAAAAATGATTGACTATTTTAAGAAAATGTATATGAAGGGAAGAAAGAAGATTATTGCACATAAATCACACACTAGTGAATTATTGGAACCATACACATGCTGTAAACTCAATGTATTATCTGTGTAGGAGTGGAAAATTATGGGAGAGAAATCAAGTTTGACCAAGTCTCCAATAAAATACAATAAAGCAAGTGAATGATCAGTATGGACTAAGCCATCCAAAAAAGATAAAAGATAATACAACAAAATTGTATTAAGTACAAATAGATAAAGTACAACTATAATACATGTTCACTAGACTAAGTCTCATCTATTCTTCCTTGCTTAGTTGAAATCATTCACGATTTCTGTTGAACATGGGAAATCTGTGGCTCAAAGGTTGACTGTGACAACCGCTTGGCTTCCGTAGGCACAATGATTTTTTGGTCGACCAAGTGGTGATGTGATGCTGCCTAGTGGATCTGGTGTGAGTATCCAGAAATGTATCTTCAGGAAAGGGAGGCTGAAAAATCCAGAATTGTGGCCTTTAAAGGCGTGACTGGAACAAATTCAACCAAGTGAGGGGGCTTATACAACTTGAGCTTTGTTATCCACTAATTTTGCACTTAGTGGATTTTTGGGTGAGCCGCCAAAGCATTGAACAAGTACACTTGTTTGTGATCAAAATTCAGAAGTCTGCAAGCCTTTTCCTGGGACTCTGTTTGGAACTTTTTGTAAATACATGTTCATACCCCCTTGGGGAGATTGTAAAAAATGTCCCAGCATTTAATTTTTTATAAAAGGCTCGGCTTCCCAGACTTGGGCATCAAGTCGACTAGCCCAGAGTGTTTTTTCCCTTGGTTATTATTGGTTGTTGAACAAGCGACCAATAATTTCTGAGTTTTTCACTCGCTCTTCCAAAGCTGGGGCAGTTGTCTTGATGTTTCGGCCTTAGGAGGTTATTAGAGCCTTCGTGTCAGTGTTTTTCATCATGCTAGGAATTCTGATTGAGTCGTATGAACATGTACTAAGTCCCCCTAGAGTTTCGTTTGATTCCAAGAAAAAATAATTTTTTCCATTTTTTAATGGTTTAAATGGAAATTTTCAAAATGTAATAAATGGATGATCCGAAGTCCGTTTTCGGCATGGTTGGGCTCATTTTCAAGCCCAGAGCAGCATCTTTACTTCAGGGGCCACTTTCACCATCAGTTGGGCAGCCGAAGCACCCCGTGAAGCAGCATTTGACTAAAAATGCATCAAGATGGCATTTAAATGTTAAAAATAGACATTTTGGCACTAAGGTCCAAATATTAAAAACTCAAAATTAAAGTCAAATTTGAATTTTTAAGTGGTAGAGATGACATGACATGTGCGCCATATTAACTTACAACTCTCTTCAAGTTACATGGGTATGAATAAACTTTGGGTTAAAGGAAGTTGTGAATTATTTTATAAAAAAAAGATGGTGACCTGAGCATGAGGATGAAGAGCTCACACTAGTGTAAAATGGTGTGGGTGATGAGTGGGATATGAGGGGCCCATCCTCAAATTTAATATTATATTTTTAAACCTATGATCTAATCCACACCATGCACATGGTATAGTCGTGATTTAAATCAAATGGAGGGTGACGTGAAGGCAAAGAAAAGCACACGCTAGTAAGGAGGTTGTGCTAGGATGAAGTGGACCCATCTCCACGTGAAGGATAATGTTTTCAAACCATAGTGTATACCATGCATCGTTTTTATGAAGGCAAGCGATTAATTATAAGATGGATGACATGAGGGAGTATGACGTCAAGCAAAGATTGGGGCTCGCGCTGTTTGGTGGGCTCTTCCCTTGTTTTGTGGCTAGCTCATGGGCTTGGCTCCCAATACACACAAGTTGCTTTCATTATAACTCAAAGCTTCAACTCTTTCAAAGCTCACGCAGACCTCTTCTTGGTGAATCGTGTATACATTTGGCCACTCCATATTCGGTGAAGGAAGCCGTTTCAAATTTGATGCCGAATTGATTGGGTGTGTTGGCATTGATTGGGTGTGGTGGCAGCTTCAGCTCTTGTTCAGACCAGTTCAGCATTCACTTCAACTCAGTTCAAGCTCACTTAACTAAGCTTGAGATCTGGTTCATTAAAGGCCCCTGGGGCTTGGTTTTTTTTGTATAAATAGAGGTGCTTGGCACTCTCTTCATATGGAGATTTTGGGCATGAACACTCTGCCAAAATTATTGTAATATTTGTTTGAAGTGGAATAAAGTTGTGACTTTGGAGGTCCATGCACGCGTTATTGGAGTTGTGGATTCACATTGTCTTTGGTGATATCTCTCTCACCTTGCCTTTTTAATTATTAAATCATTCTTCATTATATACTCTAGAAGGGCTAACAATCTAGTTTATGAGTATCTTGTTCGGATTTGATATTGTTTGTAAGGGTTTTGCAGGGATCATTAGGGGTGAAGAACAAGCTTGATATCAAGCTCTTCTTCATGAATCAGTGGTTTTTTTCATCTAACTCCTTCATTTTGCAGGTCTTTCTAAGCACTTCCCAATCCAAGAAAGAGACATAGCAGTCAGAGCTTCTCTTTCCCTCCATCAACAAAGTTTCAAAAAACACATTTGATTACCTGGATCTACAAACTTCCCTTTTCCAGTTCTCTTGTTTGCTCCTTGATCTTCTCGATTTCTTGCTTGCTAGCCTCTTCTTTCTTGCCTTGTTTGGCTTGTCCTCCTCTTCTCTGTTCGCTGCCCCGTTTTTCAGTCCTCTTCCTTATTGTTCACTGCCCCATTTTCACCTTTATTCGCTGCCCTATTTTTCACTTTTGTTGCAGTCAACTATCCTTTTTGTTGGCTGCCCTCTTTCGTCGTTGTTTTCAGCCTCTTCCTTCACCTTTTTGCAGCATTCTTTACTGCTGTTAGCTCCCCTTTTTGTCCTCTTTTCCTCCTTTTTGCAACACTCCTTCACTGCCCTCTCAGCCCTCTTTCGCTACCCCATTTCTCAATTTTTTTTGCAGCCAACTATACTGCTGTTTTCATATCATAGATTAGATCTTGCACTTGGTTTTATTTTTGTAGATCTTTTTCTTAGAAGTAGTTTATATTTGATTTGGTTTAATTAACAGTTGATGGGTGCTTTGAGTTGATTTGTGTTGTGTGCAAGTATGAAGAGGAACAACTCCTAAGAGAAGGACTTGAAGATTGAGCCAAAGAAGAACAAATACCAAAGAGAAGAGTAGAAACTAAGTACCAAAACCAAGAAGATCCAAATACTTGGGACTTAAACTAAAGAAGACAAAATTTTCCAAATTACTCTCCTTTTGTAAAACAGCCATGGAGGCTTGTTCCATTTGTCTTTCCAAGCAGTGTTTTAAAAACCAGCTGAGTCCGAGGCCGAGTTGGCCGAGTTGGCCGAGTTGACCCTCGGCCGAGTTGACTCGGCCTGCAACTCGGCTCGGGTGGCCGATTTTATACTTAGTCGGCCGAGTTGTGTCCGAGTCGGCCGAGTTAGGGTCCGAGTTGGCCGAGTCGGCCGAGTTGACCGAGTTGTAACCCGAGTCAGCCGAGTCAGATGTGGCAGACACCCACAAGAATTCAAACTCCAAAATAACATGTTTATTTTTTATTTTAAAGATTTTTCTTATTCTAACCATAACCTGAGGCCATAAGATACCCCCTGCCGCTCTATTTGCCATAAGATGTTTGTGAGCATTTGGCATTATTGTTGTTTGGATTCATGGATGCTTTGAGGAGCGTCCAACACAATGTTTTAAAAGTCGGACTCGGACTCAGAAATATTTCCCAATGCTAAATTTTCTACCATCGGTTCCTACACTTTTCTGCTGTATATGGCAGTTGATCAATGAATTTTGATTTTAAATAAAATGTAAATCAGTTCGTTATATGATTTAATTTACTTTTCTGATGATGGGAGTAGATATTATCAAGCTTATCATGTATACTGATTATATCATCAGCTTCACTTCATAAAGTTGATATCTTAGCGTTATTACTTACCAATAAGTTAATAACAACTAAGTATCACTATCTTCTTTTGCACAGAATGTAGAAAACATAAAATTTTAATGCATTTTTTTCTTGTTTTATTGTTACTGAAAGCTATGCCTATGTATGCCCTTGCCCTATAGAGCTTCATGATGCTATGTCGAAACCACTGCTTTTCTATAAGGTAACCGGATGATCTTAGATTGTAAATAATTGGAGGCATGGTGCTTTTTGTTAAACCTTATTATATCAATATGGTTTTGGGAGGCATGGAACTTATTGTTAAATATTAGTGGAGGCATGGAACTTATTGTTAAAAATTAGTGTATCAGTTTGGTCACTTGAAACAATTTTGGGTGAAAATAGGTATCATGTACATATTTGCTGCTTGCAACCTTGCACATTGGCACAGTACCATTCGTGCAATTTTGATATGTTCACCCTTATATGGTATATATATGATCATACTTTGGATGTTTTGTCTCTAATGCTTTGGAATGATGGATTATAATTTTTAAAATATATATTTTCTTTAAAATTTAAATATTTTATATGTTTTTTAATAAACCGAGTCATTAAAATCAAACCGCCCGAGTCATTGCCGAGTCATTGCCGAGTCCGAGTCCGAGTTGACCCTTGGCCGATTCCGAGTCCGAGTCCGAGTTTTAAAACATTGTTTCCAAGTTCTTTTTCTTTCTCTAAGGTTGAAAATCCTAAATATTGTACTCTCTTAATAAAAGGGCAAAGTGCGATAAGGCCTCCCATCTTTTGGTTTCTTCTTCCCCATTTGGGGAAGAGTGTCTTGTGCTCTTAGCTCAGATTTACTTTGCATGCTTAGAGTAGTTTAATTCTGTATTTAGAACTTTTTATTTGTTTCAGTCTTGACCTGAGAAGTACCTTTAGATTTCATCCCAAGTGCCGCATTGACATTGCGTGCTACCTCTCTTTCCCCATTGTCTTCCTGCGTATGACTAGCTAGCTGGAAATTTCGGGGACAGTGTGTCTTGAAGTCATTTTTGACTTCTCTTTGCTAGATTAGTTTCTTGTTGTTGTAGAACACTAGTTTCTCATTTATTTCATTTGCAAGTAGTTTATCATTTTTTGCTATGACATTGTTTCGTTGTTTTACAATTTGTTGAACTATCATGTGGTTTCAATTTACAAGCTGATTGTCTTATAAAAAGAACCAAAGTCTCTTGAACTTGTAATAACCCAAGTCAAGAGCACTCTCTGTCAGAGAGCATTCCCACTGCATTATCCTTGCATCAAGCCTATAGATTAATTAAAGTCTCTTGAACTTTTGTCATAAGACAAAGTCAAGAGCACTCTCTGTCAGAGAGTTGAACTATGTGCTCATAATAATAAAATCTTTCCAACTCACATTTCCCCACTTAAAATTTACCTCGTTGCTATCCCTCACCTAGTATGCTCTGCCGAGCCTGAAAAGTTGGACTCGTACTCAGAACGGTGGTTGGATTTGTTAATCTTGCAAGTGATAACATAATAAAACTTTCACCCCATAACCAACGCACCGACGTTATCTTGATAAATACTCAGGTAGTGGGCAAATTCCAAGTGTGGGCGTTGGGCAACCCAGTCTGGACACTTGCTGGTTAAATTCTCTGAACACCTAGCTTGTGATTCCAGATAGGTCCGTCATGTCTTCGAACGAAGCCACTGAAAGTATTTCCGGTTAGGTTTCCTAGATACCTTAAGCAAGATCATCTTTAAAATTTACAATAAAATAAACCAAGAACAATTGCAAAACGATCTCACAAACACTACTATTGAGACTTGTATTCCAACATTCACAAGCACGTTTTGACTTAATATTGGCACTGGTCTTAAACTTCCATGCATTGCCTTGATCTAGACCATTTGTCCCTAATGTTTTCTTAAATCATTATCTATTTGTGGATGCCCTTTAATTTCCAAGTCATCTTTGTATTGTTCGTCTCAAATCTTGTGTTTTGTAATTGCAACGTGGATTGCTCATTTTATTATAATGTTGTAATCATTCAAAAACTCCTAAAAAACACCCATCCGCATCATAACATCAAAAACACTTTAAACACATTGAGCCATAGAAAACTCTTTGTTAGGGACAACCCCCCTTGGCTTCGTTAGGACTTAGCCTAAACGGAGGAGCTAGGAGTAGGTGATAGTACCTGGCTCTATGCTTTCCCCCAAGGCCACACCTCTCCCACTTTCTCAAGTGACGAGACAACTTTCATTAGATTTCTGTTGCTGGTGTGCATTCAGCGAACAACATCTTTTGGCGCCGCTGCCGGGGACAAATCTTTTTGTTCCTGGATGACCTTTGTTTCTTTTTAGTTTTTACCTTTTTTCCGTTTTTTGGTAGATTTTTAGTCCAATCACTCTCCGAAATTAAACTTTAATCCACCTGGCGACTCCACTGTCAGTTAACACCTCAAGGTATTCAACTAGAAGAAACTTTGAAGGTTTGCTCAGTTTCATTCCTGACCCTGAAAAAGTCTATAGGAGGAGACTGAACAAACTAGCTTCTCGTAGGATCCTTGTAGAACTTGGATCTGAGTCTGTTTCAGACATCCACCTTTTATTTCAAGAAAACTTAGAAAATTTTCAAAACAATAATTGTTTTCTTAACACAATGGGTGAGTTTTTTACTCAGCTCAATTTTACTTAGATAGCAGGTCAGCCTCATGACATTCCCGAAAAAGCTATTGATAAGCTTGTCACTTTCACAGGCATTGATGCCTCTACCTCTGCTGAGCAACATCTCAGATATTTTTCAAAACACTGTGGTGCCTATGTCAAGGGTACTGACAAACATGAAGATGTATACATGACCCTTTTTGCTCTATCTTTGGATGGTAAGGCTGGAAACTGGTATGACAACTTGCCGAACAACTCTTTCACTACCATAGCTGATTTCAAGTCTGCTTTCCTCGAAAAATTTGGTAACAAGAAGGAACCTAGACATCTAGTGGCAGCCTTGACTAGTATGAAGAAGTTTGATACAGAAACCGTGGATGAGTTCAACAATTGGTTCACAGAGTTGTCAAATTCCATCCCTGCCACTCATGCTCCTTTTGCAGCTTCCACTTTGGATTATTACATTGAAGCATTAAGTGGCAAGATCCAGTACCATATTAGAGACAAGGATGTAATGTCCCCTTCCTTTTAGGCCTTGAGGCCCATACCGCTAACCCATGTGATTCCTGTGGGTTCGAGCGGTTACTGAGAGCTAGGGGATCAGATCAGGACTGATGCCATCCGTAGAAGATCTAGGGCATCATCATTGGGTCAAGAAGGACCACTTGGGCCAAAGGCCACTTTCATGCATGACCATGCTCTTTTCCATGCTCTTTTCCATGCTCCATGCATGACCATGCTCTTTGCATGCAAGTCAACGGCAAATTAGAAGATAAAGTGACCTAATTAGGTCAAAGATAGGGTTTTGCGCAGTTGAACTTTATAAATAGAGGGAAAAGCAAGAGGAGAAGACACTTATGATTATTGATTATTTTGGGAGCACTTGATAGCAGCACAGCAGTTGGGGTTGGAGATGGAGTCTTCAGCTAACAGGATTTCGGCAGTGAAACATCTGTCCTAGTCTTATCCGGGTAAGCCATACTGGTTCACCACT
>LPNX010574658.1:186838-256456 GCA_001517045.1 Pseudotsuga menziesii | reverse complement strand
ACATAAACTAAAGAGATATATAATGAGAATCAAATCAATAAGCAACTAATCATGTAACAAATTATGTATCATAGATCATTACACAAAAACTAGAAGAAAATAGGAATACAAGAATGACGTATTTCATTAACATGAATGAATGGAGGTGAAAAATATTTAAAGGGGGGGAATTCAAATTAGGTCAAGAGGAAACTCGAATTTCTCATCCAGTGTAAGAGAGTCTTTTCAAACTTAACTAGAGCCAAGGACCCTTAGTTATCCATGCTTACTATCCTTAACTGAGTAATAGTGATTCATGACTTCACAACCACTAGTTTTGACTGAATGATGCTTAGTTAACTGACTGAATGAGAATGAATAACCCTAAGGAGACTTAACAAAGGTGCTAATGGCTAAATATAGACATGTAAGGTTAGTTAGGAACTAAATTAGGGAAACAATTTCAGTTATGAATTGAATTGGGACCCTAGTCTTCGTAAAATCAAGGAAAAGTTCCCTTAATCAAGGAAGGAACCCCCAAATCTAGGAATGCACCTAGGTTAACCAAAATTGGGCATTAGGGTTTGTTATTTGTGGTAGATGAGGTGGTTTGGGACCTTAACTGTTTAGAATTAGGCTTTAGGGTGACTTAGGTGATCAATATGAGTGAGGTTTAGCCCACTAGAGTAATGAATTCAAGGTATAGGTCACTAGGTAGGATAATTATTCTATGGAGAAGGTATTTGGATCCATCATTTCCCCATAATTCTGATTAGGTGGAAGAAAAATAGATCCCTGCAATTTACAGGCATATTAGGTACCTAAGCACACATAAAAATTCTCCGAAAACTAGGAAAGAGGGAAAAACCCACATGGGAACCAACCCCCCCCCCCCCCCCCCCCCCTGCTCCTAAAAGAGAATGTGAAGAGAAATATTTGAGAAGCTTGCTCAAAATATGCATTCACTCTGAAAGTAGATCTCAACTGGGTGAACTGCTTCTTTGCGAAGGGCTTTGTGAAGATCCCTACTAACCTTTCTGAACTCCTTGTTCTTTTGAAGTGCAAGTAAGAACATTGACAAGATCCAAACACTCTGAAGTGCTTGAATGGTGGTTATTTACCACTCCTTTCTTCTAATGGAGGAAATACCTTGAAGCCTTCTGTGGAACTTGGTGAACTATAGGAGCAAAGGCTGTAGATATGAATAATGATAAGACATTTTGGAGGTCTTCTGTCACATACCCCAATTTTGTAAATAATGTTAATTGTTTTAATTTGATTTCCTAAGACATTATGTTAAATTTAATGCTAAGTAGGAACTGATGACTCAGCAGAGTCAAAAGAAGTGGAATGTAATTCTGAATATTTTATTATTAATAAATAAAAAGTGGAGACAACAGCATGGGAGAGTTGTTAATAAGAGGTTACTGGTCAAACTGGTGGAAGGAACTAGGTGGAGGGAAAAAGACAAGTGGCAGCATACTCAAACACTTCCTAGGTTGCAGGTGGAAAATTCCCTATAATTGGGGTCATGATCCCCCAAGAAAGTGGGATCAGAGCAGGTGGCTCAATAAATGACAACTAACCCAAAAAGACCTAGGCAATCTTTTAAAAGTACCTAATGAATAGAGCTGAGGTTGCTCAGATATTTTCCAGAGAAGAATCATTCAGGAGGAATGCTATTCAGGAAATCCATTGGGGAGAAGGGAAAATAGTAAGGAAAGTGTTTTGAGAGAGAATCTGCAGTAACTTGGTCTGTTACAGCTTGCTAGCTGAGAGAACTTACTGATAAGTTCACTGTTGTATTAAGTCTGTAGACTGGTATTTGATTAATGTTGCACCTAGTTCCAGCCAGGGAGACCAGAACAAGCTCGGGGGTCCTGAGGAGTCACTGTTTGAGTGCTCTCCAGGAGTTGGAAGGGAGGAACGGCCTCCCATTGCTGTTGTTGTCCCAACTCAATAACAGGTTCTGCTATTTAATAATCTTTGTTTTAATATCTTTGTATGAATGAATGTTATGTTGCAGTTTATAATGTAAAGACTTAGAGGGTTTAGTCATGAAATTATTCTCAGTTTGTTTAGTAATTATAATCATTTTGATGAGAAATAAAAACCCGCCCGTGTTTTTCCTCATCTGGAGTGACCAGACTGTACTCTAGCACAGGGGTGATATTATAAATAAAGATAGTAGGATACAATTATAGGGTAAATTGTTAGTTTGTTTAAAAGAATGCATACTTTTATTTTACTGTCAGAGCACTAGCATTCTGTACAAGAAGTAGAGTTAGGGTTAGATTTAAGTCATTTAGATTAGATTATAGAATACAGAAAGAAGCTGTATTTTATTTTACTAACAGAACCAGATTCAGATGGGTAAACAGGTTTTTTGTATAATTTCTATTCCAACTTTACTATATTATTATTTGAAACCGGGAAAATAAACTACTAGCTAAAATAAGTAGTAATAGAATGAATAGAAATATTGTTTTTCTACAGCTACTATTCCTAGATGTTATATTATAGAATGTATAGAAAATAATCTGTAAATAGCAATAACAAAACTATGATTTTATTCTATAAGAAAACTAGTTTGTTTATAATCTGCTTACAACTGTAAAATTTATTTAGTTCTTGCATTTATTTTTTTATCTAGCCGAGCTCGAACGAGATCTATAGTTTTTAATCTATCTTTTATAAAAGTTAAAAATAAATATTGCTATATATATACATACGAGATAGATCATAGATAGTCTGATAATTATTCTTATTTTATTTTACTAACATCATAACATATACGATAAAATAAATATCAAGAGAACTTTTACAAAGTACTAAGTACAGCTGGCATAAGAAATAAATAACAGAGTACTATTTCTTTATACTCTACAAAATAAACTAAGTTCGGAAGCAATAGTACTCACAGGTAATACAACATCCTTGATATAATAAATAACAACATGTGTACTATTGAAATACTTTATAGGAACATTATTTATTTTATTTTATTTTATTAAAGAAATGTTCTTATCTTATTATTGCAAACCTGATTAAAATGTAAATTCTGTACCCAAAGATTAACTAATAGTTACAGAAAGAATTCCAGTAAAAACATTAAGACCTTATACTTCAAAGAGTATAAACATTATTAACAATATACAGGAAACCCTAGCTGCTAATAATTTTAATAATTTATAGAGGGTAAATTAAATATAATAATTTACAGGAATTTGAGTAACTGAACTTAGATATGCTCAGTAATCCTAGCTTAAACAATATATTTTGTAACACAAATAATACAAATTGATTTCAGAACGGTACTGTAAACAAAAGAATTCAAAGAAGACTGTATAGACAGCTTTAAAATTTCAAGTTCAGGGTAAAACCCTACCAAAATTGAAGTATACAATGGAGTCAATTAAAAGGAAAGAGTTTAATCTCCTTTATGCCTTTCGGCCCAAAACAAGATCTACAAGGTTAGGCTTTTATAGCCCGTACAAACATTAACATATATATATTACACAGTAATCAAATAAAACCCAAAATCACAGTCTCGGCCTCAGCCAAAGATTCCATATTAAAAACGAAGGGTTTAAACTCATAAACAACAACGAACTAATCCATTCTTTTTTTAACCAAGGAACCATGGGGGTTATAGGTCATGAAGACCAACCCCTGACTATCCCTAAAGGACCAACAAGGAGGAAGAAGCCATGGTTAAACCAGGCTTACCGTGAGCAGCTAGTCGTCCCAGTATTGCACCTTTCGCACCGATGAGAGCAGGTCGACCCTGTTAAGAAGGATTAGCATAACGTTAGAAACTGGTCACATTATAAACCACTGTTTAAATAAAACTGTACTGGAAGGAAGATGAAAGGTAAACCCTGTATCTTACCTTAAAGATTAACGAAAGTATGACCACATCTACAGCAAAGGAGAAGGAGTCTGCTGTCAAAAAAAGCAACCAACCATGACGGAGAACGATAATATCAAGTGCAACAGCTATTTAGGCTTGGTCGCCTCTTCTTGCTCATCTAAAGACAATACATGGCGATAAACCCTTATGCATAGCATCCCTGAGTCGAAAGGCCACGACTCGCAACATCAAGCTAAAGCAAAGACTCTTCACAGTAAAAGAGTTCAAGACTGAGCGTGCAAGATGGCGGAACCCTAAAGAATCAACACTGACCAACGCTCAACAACAAACTTTTGGTTACAACAACTACCTCACAATGCATTAGACGAACCCATGAGGAGTATAACCAGCAAAATGACTGCTAACAGACAGTGCAAGCGAAGGTGCCAACAGGAAGGTTTTTGCAGAGCAGTCGGAGGCTCGAAGGCGTAGAAGGAATGACAAGTTAGGGTTCAAGACTATCCTTTAAACCTTCAATACTTGGCTGTAACAAGGCCACGTTAACACTTTAATAATTGGCATGCAGTGGGTAGGAATGCTATAGTGCCACAAGCAAGTTTCCAATGATTTGCAACCCAAATCATCCCATGGAAAGTTCTACAAGGTTCGTCACATCTTTTGTCAACCCACCTGTGATATAAAATTCAACCACAAAAACCTTAGAATAAGGTTTGGAAAGTATTATAACGTGGAGCCTTCGCCCTTGTATGATCTAGCATATTTACATATGGAGGATTATAGTATTTGTTGATAAATTATAGAGCGAAGGAAATTAATAGTATATCTTGGCATCATAAGTTATAATTACTATAAACCCTTTTAACCTTGCAATCATATAGGTCGTGGGGACAATTACGACCAATGCTTGTATAATATGGTATTCCATATAACTTAAAATAAGATTCGACCTATGATCATTATGGTTTGTTTATAATTCTAACCTTTCTCTCTATACTAAATAAATGATACTTACCCTAGTTTATGAAGGTATGCAAAAGAGACATTTCTTTTATAAAACTTATAGAACCTTGAAACAAAGTTAAACTATAAATGGATCATGGACATGATTTATTCTTAGACCTTTTGTTTCACATCTTACGCCTTCTTATGCATTATGGAATATTAGTCCAATCAACAGCTATCACATAACGTAAAAGTATACTATGGGTTGTTACAAAGGAAGTTTATAGAGTAAAACTATAGCAATTATTCTAGTATTCATAATAATCTCAAAGGTCTTATTTGTATTTATTAAAATAGTAAAGTTGGTAAAAAGACACAAAGGAGAGAGTAGTAACCTCTATGTGGTGAAAGATTTTGCTTAAGGTAAAATGTCCTTTAATCATGAATTATGACATGGTAAGGTTAAGCCACTAATATCTTATAAAAAAGATCCACCATAATAAAATAGTTAGGCCATAAAGCTTTTATGTTATGACTTCTTTTAAAAATTATAGTCCCTTAAGGACATGCCCCTTTTAGGAACATGAAAAGGGTGGGATAAAACCTATTTGTAGTAGAATATCTGTCTTATTAAAGATCAATTTTAGTTATGTTTCGGAACAGTTGATGTGTGAATAAAACTCTATGCATCAACATTGTATAGCCTTCTCAAGATGCAGCTTGAATAAAGATGTAAACTCACTTAAACTTCAAGGTTTGAAAATGGAAACAGTAATACATAAACCCCTTATCATTTTACATTACTATGTAAACGAAATTGTACACAAGTGAAATTATACCATAGATTTTATAACTTTGCTATTCTTACTCTGTTGCAAAGATCTAGTTAAGGCAATTTGACCCTTGACAATTATACTAGATATCAGATAGTTTAGTAATCTTTAGGAACTATAATTTTACAGCTCCTAGAAAGAAAAACAGTTAATGGGTTTACCTCAATAAGTTTTGGAATTTGCTTAGCATTTATATTCTTTACTGAGTTATTTTATGCAACGAACTTATATCTGACTGCCTTAGAATCAATGGTAAGCAGCACCCGAACTTCTTACCTGTAGTCTGTAAGAACAAGAAAAACTATCTGCATTAGCTCGAAAGCTAAGTAAGCCCAGATTTTCATGACAGTCCCACCTTGTAGTCGCAAAGAGAAGACAAGTTAGTAAACGAAAACGAACTGTTCTGTCAATTAAACATGATCAAATAAGATAACTCAGATAACGAATTCAGTAACATATAACTAATTAAATAATTAGTTTACTATAAGTGTGAAAAGTATATGCTTTTAAAAATTTTTAAATTTTTTGGAAATTTTGGGGTTTTGACATCTTCTTCAACAAAAACATGATTTGGAACAAGTTATCCATTGGATTCTTCAATTTCAACTTAGTTTGGGACAAGTTCTCCAATGGATAGAAGAAATTTGTAGACCACCTCTTCTTCCAAGCCTACAAAAGGGTCTTTCTTAGTTGAGTCATGGATCATGAATGTGCATATGTCCTCATAGTCCATATGTTGTGAAGCTTTTGGGGCCTACTTTAACAAGATGAGGTTGTGTGTATTAAATATGTAGTAATTGATCTATGGAGATATGCGATCCATGGCTGCAAATGTGCTTTCTTTGATGTCTGTAAAAACACTTTTTGATGGATGCAAGTGAGCTCTTTGGTGGTTGTGAATGGACTTCTTTGATGGTTGTAAATGAGCACTTCTTTGATGGTTGCAAATGCACTTCTTTGATGGCTGCAAATGCACTTCTTTTATGGCTGCAAATGAGCACTTTGGCAATTGCATATGATCACTTTAATTTCTGAAAATGAGCTATTTGGTGGTTGCAAAATATTTTTTGATGGATGCATCCCTTCTTTAACTTGCAAAAGCTTGATTCCTGACAAAAAATCACTAATATACTAACTAGTTTAGTACCCCTACTACTTTGATATCATATGATATTTGAGCATATCAATCTAGGCACATAACATAAATAATTATATACTAAAAATCAAATCATCGAGAAATTAATCACGTAACAAATGATTTAGCATAGAATAACAGATCATTACACAAAAAATAGAAGCAGATAGGACAAAAAGAATGGTGTATTTTTATTAACAAGAATGAATGGAGGTGGACAATATTTAAAGGAAGGAAATTTAAATTACGTCAAAAGGAAACTTGAATTGCTCATCCATGTAAGAGAGTCTAGTCAACCTTAACTAGAGCCAAGGACCCTTATTTATCCATGATTACTCTCCTTAACTCAGTTACATTGATTCATGACTTCACAACCACTAGTTCTAACCAAATGATGCTTAGTTAATTGATTGAATGAGCATGCAAAACCCTAAGGAAACTCAACAAATGCGCTAATGGATAAATATAGGCATGTAAGGTCAGTTAGGAGATAAATTAGCTGGGAAGTGCTTTCAGTTATGATTTGAACTGGGACTGTAGGCATTCTAAAACTAGGGAAAAGTTTCCCTAACCAAGGAAGGTGCCCCAAAATCTAGAAGCACCTAGGTCATACAAAAATGGTCATTAGGGTTTTTTATAAGTGGAAAATGAGGTGGTTCAAGACCCTTAAAGTTTATAATTAGGCTCTATGGTGACTTGGGTGGTCAATATGAGTGAGGTTTGGCCCACTAGAGCCATGAAGTGAAGGATTAGATCACTAAGTAAAATAATTATACTATGGAGAAGGTATATTTCTCTAACATATATGATTGTTTTACCATATATAGAGGTATATTGTTTACATTTATAGTTTTTTTCTAATTTTGTTGGTTTTTCCAGCTAAGAGTTTCTAGGGTAAATCTTTGAGTAGTGTGTGTGTGTGTGCCATTGTTTTAATCTATGTTTTGCTTAAGAATGTGTATGCATTCTTTCAATTCACATGTTTAAAACTTGCGAAGGGAATATAAATACACAAGTGTATCATTGTATTAGGAAAGTTGGAAGTCGGATGTTGATTATTGCAGCAGGCATGGCTTATGGAGTGATTATTTCCATAAGGAATACTTAATGGCAATACCTTACCTTAAGGTATTTTATACATTATTGTGTCATTATCTTATTGTTTATTGTGTGGATCTATTGCATTAAATTATCTGTTATATCTTCATATCTATTAAGGAACATAATGCAATCATATATCATGAATTATCTAGCATTGTTAAATAGGTTATGAGGCCAATCTGGGCTCTAGATAATTCTCCACACAAATCATAGAAATACATTAGATTAATTCACTAAAGGAACAAACACATAGACTTGTTGTTTTCTTTGTTAGTTGTCATAGAGTTTCAACAAAAACTCAATGTTATTGACCTCCATGCATCAATATCTGACACATCTCCAAGAAGGGAATATTTTTTTAGAATATTGAAGGAAGAAATAGGTCATGGTTTCCTTTGATGTTGACATCAACTTATTTTCCATTTCATTGGTGAAGTTAACCTTCCTCACTACTATAACTCCCAACATTATTTCTTCTCCTTAGGACTAAAATGTAGGGTACTCTTCATCCTATTTATTCTTCACTCTCCACACTCTTCTCTTTGTTGTGCAATTCCTAGGATGAAGCTCTAGATGACACCTCCAATACTTTACTTTCCAATTTCCACTCATCTTGTAGTGTTGAAAAAAATTATTCGCACTACATGGACTACTTGGTATAATATTTTTCTCCATGTGCCTCAGAATTTTCTACTATATTGGAGAGGTCTTCTTGACATTTTCCTCTGAAAACATTTGGGATTGTGGCATGCATCTTCCTTCTCCTAGTAAGATACCTCAAGACGGCCTTTATTCCCAGAAAAGGAACAAGCTTCAAAATCTCAACAACTTACAATTGTATGGATTTTTTTTTGAAACAATAACAAACCATGGATGTCTTACCCGATGCATACCTATTATTGTTTTTCTTCAATTATAAACTGATTTTGTTGCTACTTCTTCCAAGTGTTGGTGCAAAGTGATTATTTGAACTTTTCTTATTCTACAATATGCCACAAGAATGGAGTGGTGTTGTTCTTCCATCTTCATTTTTTAATTCTAGTTCTTCTAATGAGCATGAAAACTTTACAACAACTTTTCCCTTCAAACACGTGATCTTGGTGGACATGAAATTTTCTTTGTACCACTAGAACCTAGGCCTTCATGGTTGACCCTCAATTAATCTACACCTAGAAAGAAACTTGGCTTGACGTCAATACACTATCATTTTCTCTCAACAGTTGGGAAGCAACTTGAATGTAGGTGGGGTCCAATGCCGCAACCACAATATTTGTGTTTATAATTTCATTGTTTCAAATGAGTGGGCCCTAGTTAAGATGCTTATTTTCTTTCATCCCACATTATTATCAAAGCGGTCTCATTTCCATCTTGATTCCAACACATTTCTAATGGGAATTAATGGGTATTATTAGAAACCTCATGTCCAATTTTATTGCATAATTAACTTATTTAATGTCTTTCCTAGAAAGGATCTCATCATAATTGCGTTCTCCTTTTCCTTGGAAGTTGAAAAGAATAGTGTAATGATAATACAAGTGACCATGGTTCGATGGAGGGGGTTGTTTTTCTAGCTAGTTCTGCAAAACACTTTATCATTATGAAAATGTCAAGCCCTAAAATATGTATTACAAAGACATTAGAAACACATTGAAATTATTGTAATGGGATGATTCTTTACACAACTACCTTAAAGTGATGAAGAGGATATTCTTATCCAATAATCATATTTAAACATCAATGCGAGTTGTATTAACAATGGGTATATTAACAAAGCATAAATCAAAGCATTTGATTTTATATCCTGATGGTATTGCATTAGTTATCCATAAAATGTGATTCAATAATTGTTGCATTAATGCAGCTCCTATTGAACCCATAAATTGTGATTTTTTGTTAGCACACTTTCATGTGATTCAAATTTATTGTTAGTGAAAGGATTCAAATTTCTTCCAAGTGAAAAGGGTTACAAGTGTTAGCACTCAGAATATACCCAGGTTGTGAAAAGTAAATCTCGAGGTAACAGCAAAACCACTTTAGAAAGAAACTGGTTTTTCTTCCAGAGAGGGATCTCTCAATACAGATTTAACAAGACCAGATATAAAACAACACTCATAAATTTGTATAGATGGTTGAAACAACACATAACCATTGAGAAATGGAGTCATATAAATATAAAGATATCACCAAGACATACACATGAGATTTACCAAAGGCAAGATAACCTTTTCATCATAGTCATTCATTTAATTCAGGTGGAATAGAAGAGACAATGAACAACCCATTAATACAGAGCATCAAAGATGAGTTCTATATTAACTTTAGTAGAAAAATGTATAAAATATCTGAAACAATGATCAGAGCATAAAACTATGAATTCCAACCATTCAACACTGTATTTCAGATATGAAGAAAAACAGAATGAAGTGTTACACTAGAAACACAATCACATAAGGAAAGGAATACGGGCTGTAATGTAAATGATACAAGAATCTATGATAATTCTTATGCCTTCGCTTTGTTATTCAAAAATATATGTCTTCAAATCATTCAACAACACAATGGGTTCCAACCCCCATCAAATAAAATAGATGCAAATATATACATAAAATGATTTATCTTCCAAGAAGATTCATAACTGAATGTCCGGCTTAATTAAAGTCTTGTAACTAAATTCCTAAATTCTAAGAATAAAGTACAGCTTCAATCCTAACAGATCATTAAGTTAAAATCAACTTGATAACATGTCTTCATCCTAGCAGCTCCTTAGCGCGCAACACCTGTCTTCATGGGTGAAGGATGTACTTCCTTTTCCTGAATCTCTCTATAGCTTTTCATTGTTCCGCGTTGGCAGTATCGTATTCGATCATCTCTCGAATTGACACCTCTAGCTCCATGTAAGATTCATATGACACCTTGGGCAATCCACCCCTGATAATCAGGAACGTTTGTTAGATTTCGAAATCCTCTGTCAGTTTATCCACAATGACTTTCCCTGTTAGGCCTTTTTCCAAATCATCAAATTTTGAATGGTCCATGAGGCTTTGAACTAACAAGCCGTGATAGTGTTCCTGAGAAAACATCCGTCCCTCTTCGTCCCAAAAGGAAGGCAGGCCATCTTCATAATAGCTCTTTGAAAGCTTGCTTGAAATTATCAACCTGTGAAACCATTTCATCTGCTTTGTCCTGGACTTCCTTCATCAAATGATGCTTGTGGATAAAAATTTTGGGCCATAATACCATTTCTATTCTGTCCTTTACTCCTATATCATGTAACTTTTGATAAGTTAATGAATTTAAGAAATTTAACGCGCTCTACACTGTGGCAAGGGGTTTCCTCTCCATGGTTTCATTTACTAACTTTAGTCTCTGTTTGGCCAAATTGACCAATATGTTTTGATCATCAATAAAGTTCAGATTATGTCTGAATTTAGTAATTTCTATAGATAAGGTATCCCAAATTATATGCTTCGCTCCCTGGAGAGGGTCCTTTTCGATGTTTCTTTCATTTAATTCATTAAATTTCTTTTGTAACTGGTTTCTGTCTTGCAATATTTTATTTTTATTCTCACTTACTTTGGCTAACTCGGACTTGATCTTTTCATTTTCCATCTTTAACTCTTTTATTTCTTCATCCTTTAGGCTTACCTGGGACATAGGTACTAACAAATCATCTACAGAAAAATCATTTAATGGTTTCTCAATATTTACAATAGATAGGTCCTCCTTGGTGGGAGTCTGACTCATCAATTCCTCCATGATATCCTTTTCATCATTTTGGTCCTTCTTCAGCAGGGATATTTAAGATATCAGCTCACTTCGTTCAGTTTCCCACTTGTCTTTTTCCTCTTGTAATTTGACAGCTCTTCCTTTATGTTCCATCATCTCCTGGTGGATCTTGTCTTTCTCTTCTTGCAATGCCAATAATTCGGATGATTGAACATGCTCCGTGCTTGGGATCTTCAACTTTTTCTTCAAAACTTGGAGGGCGTTGTCCTTTTCTTCCAGCATTCTTCTGATTGCTTGGGTGTTATCTCTTTCATTCCCTGAACTGATAATATCTACTTGTAGCTTTTTAATCTGAATGGCATTGGCCTTATTTTCAACATTTTCATGTTTTAGCTGAACCTCTAACTTATCTACCAAAATTTGTAGCTTATTGATTCTCATCATAGCTTGCAATAGATATGAATAAATAATGTCACTTGTTTGCTTATGTAGCTGTATCTTGTCGGGTACACTAATCTTGTCCAACCTTACTTCCATCTCTGACATCTTTTTATCATTTACCATGGCCAATTTGAAGGTATTTCTTTCTACATCCCTGGCAGAAATCAAGGAGGTTTTTGGATTGTTCAAACTCCTTACCCGCGGGAGTAAACTCCTTGTCTCTTCCAGAGACTGCTTTCGTTTTTCCACATAACTGGCCATGACTTCTTCCTTGGATTTGAAAATTGGACTTGATTCTGAATTATCCACGCCTTTAAAAGAAAATTGATTTACTTGTACATATTTTGTTGGGACTAAAGCAACTTTCTTGAAATCATCAGAAATCTCTTCACTTAAAACTCCACTAACTTGAAACAATTTTTCCTTTTTGTGTGACCCATCTTCATCCACTTCCATGCTTTCAATTTTAGATAGATTCCTCTTAATCAAAATATTAGGACCCTGCATCACTTGAGATGCTGTAACTGGTAAAGTACTTACATCTTCATCAGACCTTGGAGTCTCCATAAACTGCAACCGATTGGCTGTTTCATTCAATCCCTCAATAAACTGGTGGTCAAAAGGTTTATTTTTGTTTGCCTGCTTCCCCAGGGAAATTATATGGTGAGGATCATAATTTTCCTTTTGCTCTTTTTGAAATTCCATGCTTCCCAACAACTTCTCAATAAACACCAGGGCACCTTTATTCTTGAAAATAAAAGAGCCAACCTTGAGAGGGAATTTGATATTTGAAGATTTCTTAAAGGCTCCAAAATGTTCTTCCTCTGAGTGCAACCTTTGCCTCATGAATTCTAATGCAAAAATTCTTGGATTAAGGAAAGCGGGTAACCTATAAGGCTCCCCAGTAAATCCATATATCCTCAAAATAGTGGAATCTTTGTACAGGAACCAGTCTCCAAATCGATCCTTGGGCGAGGACTGCATCAGGCATTTCATCTCTTCTAACACACGGGGAAACATTTCATCAAATAACATCCTGTAAATCTCTGACATGATTGAATTGGAAAATTCAAACATGCTGATTTGCTTGGGCAAATGAGCAGAGAACATAGTACTTAAAAACAGTAACTCAGTGATGTTTGAACATAGCAACATGTTCAACAAGTAAGTTTGAAATTTAAAGAACCTGACCTTTGGGAATTCACTTAATTGAAGATGTATCGCTTCTGCCAAGTACTCATCTAGACTCAATACAGGAACCAACTGAGACTTAGAACCTAATGAACTCATTTTTAACAGAAAACCCATGATGACTTCATTTACGCGACAATCATTGTCAAGACCCAAGATTTGACAAACTAAGGATACCACCAATTGAACTTCATATTTGAAAATATGAACATGGTAAGGTAGGAAAAGACCATCTAATGATTGACCCTCTTTCAAAATGTTGGACAGGAATCTACAACGAACTTTAGTTCCACTACTTATGTACAATTCAGCAAGAATGGACTCATTTACAGGTTCACGATTGTCAGGGTAACTGTCAGGCAAGTTTAGGTTTTCATGGATGACTTTGGCATTAATTTTATAGAGTATTTGAAATGTATACTGACTCACAATGACTCTCTTAGAAGGGGAATAATTAACCGTGCACCATTCTGCGAACTCAGGAAAATGCAGATTTTGTTCGACAGCAAAATAATATAAAAAGGATTTACAGACATTTAAGACATCATTGCCCTGTGAATTATACTGCCACAGCCTCTCTTTACTGACTGATACACTTCCTATGGATAGGAAAGGGTCACACACTCCTCGGTCCCTATCAACCATATAGTCTTCCCTGTCATCTAAAATACGACCAGACCCTTGCAATTCCTTTCCTTGGTCCATAATTCAGTCGATAATGGTAACCGGATAGATGAATTATGAGCGTTTGAGCCTTACCTGTTACGGTGGCTGCATGCATTCGAAATTGACAGTTAAAGGTTAACGAACATGCAGGTCCCTTTCAATCGTTCGGTGCCAATAAAATAATCATTGAACAAGTCATCTTTGCTTTTATAGAACCCCACTCCGGAGGCTCCCTTAGGCGGTTTCCACCAAACCACTTTTGCCTCTGGAATGCACCACGATCGACCACGTGTACAGCGGTTTCTATTCCGCTACCGCCCTTTGCATCCAACTACCGCGCAAATTTTCATTTCGGATCCATCAGCTACCGTCGATCTATTTGCCTTTATTTTTTAGCCATCAGATCAAGCGACACGTACCCAACTCCGCCGAGCGTCCTCGTCTTATCAAATGTGCAAGTTCCTGATCCGGATTCATCCACGATTGTTGATACAATTTGCCTTTATTTCCCCGCCGTTGGATCAAGCGCCACGTACCATATTCCACTGGGGCTCTCGGTTTTATCAATCGTGCAAGTCTACCGAGCAGAGCTCACAATGACCGTAGATTTAATCAAGCTGGATCGTCGATCGTTGATCTTCAAATCTCATCGGAACCTCCGCATATCCTTATCTTTCTCACATCTCTATAAAGCGGACCTATCATAAGCCTTCGATCTCCATCTCCTCACTTTGCACCGTTGGATTCCATGACATTTCACCACTACTCGCCCTTTGCCATACCTTTACACTATAATATTTAACCCAAAGTTTGACAATCAACCATTATTTCTCTTTACTATGATCTTTTCGAGCCTCTGCTAAGTATGGTTGTTAGCAACTGGCTCCATCTAGGGATGATATCCTCCCCGCGAGGTATCAAAGAACTCGTAGACCAGGTGCCTGTTTTTGATTTTTTACAATAACTTCCAGAAAACTCATCTTTTGTTTTTCGTAGATATATTATTTTTTTATTTTTAGAAAGGGAAAACATGCCTCCTGAATCTTAGGGACTTCACCGCGGGCTTCAAATACATTTGGCCTACCCTTCATGTTGAATTTGTAAAGAAAAATAAATATTTACAGGCAATAATACAAATTTTACCCTCCTCCTTAGGATAGGTAATGCTTTAGATACCTTCCATTGACAGGGTTACTATCCAGAGGAACCCCGTTTGGATTTTCTAGAAAAAATGTGTTTTGTCCTCTGTAACTAGAAACAATGTAAGGACCTACCCACATATGATCAAATTTCCCATGTTTGTCTTCTTTGGGAGCATCCCACTTCAAGACTAAATCATCAATCTGAAATTGTTCTTCTTTGATCCTTCTGTCAAAAGTGTTTTTCATTTTTTCTTGATGTAACTGCACTTTGTCATAGGCTTTATTCCTTTGCTCTTCCAGATCAATAATATGACTTATCCTCCTTTGCATATGATTTGGTTCTTCCTGCTGATCTTGAAAATATCTCATAACTGGAACACCTAGTGATGCTGGAAAAACCACTTCAGTTCCATACACCAGTTGGAACGAAGACATGCCAATTAATCGCCCTTTTGGTACTAATCCTGTCAGCCCATAGAGCATACTTGAGCTTGGTGTGCCAGGGCCTTTTATTATCCTCTAACAGCTTCCTGATGATCCTTACTAAGCTTTTATTTGAAGATTCAGCTAACCCATTTCCCTGCGGATAATATGCAGTTGAATGATTGAGGCTTATATGGTACTTATGACAGAAATCAATCATTTTTTTGGATTTAAAAGTGGCTACATTGTCTGTTACTATTCTTCTAGGACATCCGAATCGGGCTAATATATTTTCCTCAAGAAAGTCCATGATTACAGTTTCAGTGGCTCTTCTAGTGGGAATCGATTCAGTCCACTTTGTGAAATAATTTGTAGCTGTCAAAATCCATTTGTGTTGTCCTGATGAATTGGGGTTTATTTCTCCAATAAAATCCAAACCCCACTGCTAGAAAGGAGCTTCTACTGTTATGGGATTCAAAGGGAGAGGAAGCACCTTCCTTTTTCCGTCGAAAACTTGGCATTGATGACACTTACTTGTTTCTTTATACACATCTGAAAATAATGTAGGCCAATAATAGCATGCTCTTAGAATTTTGTTTGCAGTCACTTTCCAAGAATGATGTCCTCCACAATCCCCCTTATGAAATTCTTTGACTGTATGCTGAGCTTCATTTTCTAAAAGATAGTTTAGTAACACACCCCCAGGGTCCTTCCAATAAAGATACTAATTTAAAATACAAAACTTAGCAGCTTTCAATTTTATGGACCGAGCCTTTGACTTACTCAATCCTTTTGGCGCTTGTAAATTTCGAAGGACATATACAATATCAGAATACCATGGAGACGCCACAAAATCAGCCATCACTTCCACTTCTGTATCTAACTGATTAGCTTGGTGAGATAGGAAATTAATTTGCAAGGCCTCACAATTTGAATTAGCCATCATTTTAGCTAATCATTGTCCTTTGACCAACTTGGTGGGTTTGATTTCTATATCGTATTCCAGCAATGTAGCAATCCATTTCGCTCTTCGACCTTCTAGGTTTGGTTGTGTCAGAATCCCTTTTACTGCAGCAGTTGGAACATGTGCAATTATATGTGAATGCAGAATATACACTCTGAAATCCTTCAATGCTTTGACTAAGGCATAAGCTTGTTTGTCCATAATGTCATATTTCAATTATCCATCCCTCAACATTTTACTAAAAAATGCTATGGGCTGTTCCAAATTCTCATCATTTTCCTGCAATAAAACTGCTGCTATAGTATATTCTGAAGAATATGAAAATACTGAGAAATCTTTAGTAAAATCTGGACTTACCAACACAGGAGCCTTTGATATTGCCTTCTTGATTTCCCAAAAAGACTTTCTAGCTTCAGCATTCCATTTCACCTCACGACCCTTCTTCAACATATTTGTGATGTTCATTAGGATCTCAGAAAAACTTGGCACAAACCTTCTCAGAAAATTCACTTGCCCCAAGAAAGACTGTATCTCCTTTTTGTTTCTAGGTTCACCTACCTTCAAAATTGCACTCACCCTTTCAGGATCAATTTTTATTCCATCTTTTGATATTGTATGGCCCAACAACTTTCCTTCTTCTAATGCAAAATTGGACTTCTTTGGATTCAACGATATACCAAACTTCCTACACTTCATGAAAACTTTCTCTAAATGATGCAGATGTTTTCTGTCAGATTTTGAATAGACTGTGATATCATCCATGTAGATCACTACAAAATTCTCGATTTCCCCTGCAAAAGCAATGTCCATAGCTCACTGGAAAGTATCTCCTGCATTCATTAAGCCAAAAAGCATCTTTGCATACATAAAGGTGCCCCAAGGTGTAGTAAAGGCAGTTTTTTTTTTTATCTTCAGGTAATACTTTGATCTAGTTATAGCTAGAAAAACCATCCAACATTGAAATTCTTTCAGCTCCAACTACTTTCTGCAATATATGGTCCATCTTTGGTAGAGGATAATTATCCTTCATAGAGACTTTATTCAATTTCTGGAAATCTATACACAGCCTAATTTCTCTGTTATTTTTTCTAACGGGAACCAGGTTTGCAACCCACTTTGAAAACCTTAGAGTGACAATGATCTTGGCATCAAATAACTTTTTAATTTCCCTCTCAATAATAGGAAGCAACTTAGGGTTTATCCTTCTGAGCTTCTGCTTGAAAGGTTTCTCTCCAGGCTTTATAGGAATATTATGTTGTATAATAGATGTATCATACTCCTTAAGGTCTTCATAACTCCAAGCAAATACATTACTGTATTTTTTCATTAATTTCACATATTCTTCCTTCTCTTTTTCAGGCAATTTCTTAGATAATTTTATAATCTTAGGATTCTCTTCAGTGCCAATATTCCTATCTTCAACAGCATTCTCAACAGGCTTACTTTTGGATTTTTAGCAACATCATTCTGATCAAAAAGTTTTTCCAAAGGAATCAAACCTCTTGATATGAAATTATTTTTTAATTGAATAATATCCTTACCTCCTAAGGTTCTCTTTAACCTTTCAGCGCCTTCCTTTTCTTCATCAGGTCCCTCGTCATCATCTTGAATATTCTCATCATTGTCATTTTCAGTGTCAATAGAAGTATTTACAAATTCCCCTGAGAGTTCTAAAAACCTTCTGATCTGCATGTCATCTTCAAATACCTGCCAATATTTAGAATTATCAGGAATAGATGGTCTATTCACAATTTCCACCTGGTATTCCCTCTGACTAGCAATAGGGGTTTCAAATTTTCCAGCGGCCACAGCTAAAGAATCAGCTACCAAATTTTCATGTCTGGGAATTACCTGAATTGTATGCTCTGTAAAGAAATTACCAAACATATCCCATACTTCATTTCTATAAGCCCTCATTCAAGGATGCCTGGTTTGATAGCTCTCATTTACTTGATTTATCACCAACTCTGAATCTCCTAAGACCCTTATTCTTTGAGCCCCCAAATCTTTCAAAGCATGCAATCCCAGTAATAAAGCTTCATATTCTACTACATTATTTGTGCATTCAAATGTTAATTTATATGATAAAGCTTTGAAATCCCGAATAGGAGAAATTATATACACACTGGCCCTGTCACCTATTTTTGCAGCAGATCCATCAAAGTACATAATCCACTAGCCCTCCCTTTTTTTGTTTTGCTTCCAAAGCATCCTGTTCCATCGCTTCCTTTTCCTTATTTTCTTCAGACTTCTTCTGCAATGCCTCTTCTAAATCATGTGGGACAGCATCATTAAAGAAAATAGAAGACCCCAAATCAGTATCCACAGCATATATATGATGAATTTCAGGTTTATCTTGACTACTCACTACATAAGGAGTTCTTTTTTCGCTATATAATCTTCTGCTCCCATCTCGAACAGGAATTGTAGCACATGGCATATCCATCTGCAAACTACATTTCAACTTGGAATTCTAGGATCTTGACAACAATATTCCGAAATTAGGTGGAATATCGGCCACTACCACATCCATAACTACAGTTTTAGATGGCAATTTATTTAGGGTTACCACCATATCTTTAATCAAACCAAGGCATTTTACTCTTTTAGAATCAAATGAGTACAAATCTTTATAAGGTCTTGTCACTTCCAATCCCAAACTTTCCACCACTCCTTTCGGCATGAGGTTATGTGATGCCCCTAAGTCTAGCATAGCATTGTGGACCACCTTATCATGCACATTTAAACTCAAATAGAAAGGAGGGACTTCTTCACTTTCTAAATTTTCAACCTTTGACCCAAATGAAATAGCAGGATTATCATCGTTCAACTCTAAAATATCAGATTGCCATTCCCTTTGACCCTTGACCATTTTTGTAATAGTATTTCTGTATTCGGTATTTCTCAATAACTCATTAAATGGAACAAATATTTTTAGCTTGGAAACTTCATTTTGTAAATTAAAGCCAGAGCCAATTCTTTCCACATCAACCGGAGCCACCTGCTTCATTATTTTATCTCTTTGTACATCATTTTCAATCTCTTTATTTACAAAAGACTCTTTTTGTAGTTCTTTTCCCCTTTCTACATTCAAAGAACTAGTGGAAGGATGATTAGGGATTGCCTTTCCTTTATTTATAAAAACTTCCCTGTTTCTCAGTCTGATTTTCCTCTGTACATCATCCATAGCGTGTAAATAACCCCTTTGATACTACTCGGTCTCCATCTCAAATTCTTCATGTCCACCTTCTTGTTCAAACATGTTAGGCTCTTCCTCGGTAAGATATATCTCTGAATCTTGCTCTCCAAAAATATGAATCTCATTTTCAGCTGGATCTTCTTCATCAACGACATAATTTTCAGGAAATGGTGGACGGATTTGTCGTTCCTCTTGATTTCTTGGATTTCTCAGGTCTCTCTATCGGTTTTGGGGAGGAACAGGAGGATTCGGTCTTCTGAAATTAGGATTCCTAAATTGAGGCTCAGTTTGTTCTCTATTGAATCCCCTATTATCCATAGTTAATCTGTCCATCAAATTTTCCATGGTTTTCAACATCATTTCAAATTTGACATCATTAGTAGAAGAAGAAGCAGACGGCAAATTTTCTTCTTTTTTTCTTCTATCAATATCTCTATGTTTCATCTTTCCACTTGCCATCATATTGGCTTCTACTTCTAAAGCATCTGTAAACATAGCAGCAAGAGTTGCTGATTTTTTCTCCCTTAATGAAAATGCAAAATCATTATCAAAAGCTCCAGCATAATGTAACTTGGCTGTTGCTGCGGAAGGTTTTATATCCTCCGGAATGGAATTATAAACCTTCATAAACCTGCTAGAAAATTCATGGACAGATTCGAAACCTCCTTTTTTGAGACTGTTATACTAAGATAAAAGCTGCAAAGGATTCTGTTTATCATCCCACCTATCTAGAAATGCATTTTGGAAAACCTAAAAATTCAATATAGACCCATTTGGCAAATCTTTAAACCATTTCTTTGCCTCACCTGACAAACTTTGGGCAAATAATCGCATTTTAACATTTGGATAATCAACTTCTTCTAAATCGATGAAATCTTCAAACTTGGCAAGATGCTGCTTTGTGGTTATGTCACCTTCTCCATCAAATAAAGAGATTATTTGGGAATAATTCTGAGGAAGATCATGTAATAAAGCAGGCAAACAAAAGGGGGAAAATCTGGCTGCCATTGGTCTAGGTGGATTCACAGGAACTGAAGAGCTTTGAGTATTTTGAGAGGTAAATGCTTCAACTTTCACAGTTTGTTGTAAATCTCTCCAGAGGGAATCCAACAAATAAGATTCTAACCTACGAGGATTGAACTCAGTATTCTTAAGGTTAGACTCAGATTTAGTTCTCAACAGACTCTTTCCAGCATTAACTTCCCATTCTGGATCAATATGAGAATCTTGAGATGATGATGCACCAAACAAAGGAAAACCTAACTTTTCTTTATTTTTTCTTTTAAATAACTTTTCTGGGTCTTCAAAACTTTTCAAGACTTCAGTATCAAAGTTACCTCGCGTGTGTCTTCTCGAAGCCAGAATGACTCTTTAAGTTCTGAAAAAGTTTTACAATGGAGTTGCCAGGGCAATTATACAACCTTTTCTACTGATAAAATTCCTGTTTGCCCACATAAATATTTCTTCAACACTGTCGTTCTCCCAGGGAAGATATGCACTTTCGTTCCCTAGCAACAACGCCAGTTTGTTAGCACTCAGAATATACTGAGGTTGTGAAAAGTAAATCCCGAGGTAACAACAAAACCACTTTAGAAAGAAACTGGTTTTTCTTCCAGAGAGGGATCTCTCAATACAGATTTAACAAGACCAGATATAAAACAACACTCAGAAATTTGTATAGATGGTTGAAACAACACATAACCATTGGGAAATGGAGTCATATACATATAAAGATATCACCAAGACATACACATGAGATTTACCAAAGGCAAGATAACCATTTCATCATAGTCATTCATTTAATTAAGGTGGAATAGAAGAGGCAACGAACAACCCATTAATACAGAGCATCAAAGATGAGTTCTATATTAACTTTAGTAGAAAAATGTATAAAATAACTGAAACAATGATCAGAGCATAAAACTATGAATTCCAACCATTCAACACTGTATTTCAGATATGAAGAAAAACAAAATGAAGTGTTACACTGGAAACCCAATCACATAATGAAAGGAATACAGACTCTAATGTAAACGATACAAGAATATCTGATAATTCTTATGCATTCGCTTTGTTATTCAAAAATATATGTCTTCAAATCATTCAACAACATGATGGGTTTTAACCCCCATCAAATAAAATAGATGCAAATATATACATAAAATGATTCATCTTCCAAGAAGATTCATAACTGAATGACTGGCTTAATTAAAGTCTTGTAAATAAATTTCTAACTTATAGGAATAAATTACAGCTTCAATCCTAATAGATCATTAAGTTAAAATCAACTTGATAACATGTCTTCGTCCAAGCAACTCCTTAGCGCGCAACACTTGTCTTCATGGGTGAAGGATGTACTTCGTTTTCCCGAATCTCTCTATAGCTTTCCATTGTTTCACGCTGGGAGTATCGTATTCCATCATCTCTCGAATTGACACCTCTAGCTCCATGTAAGCTTCATATGACACCTTGGGCAATCCACCCTTGATAATCAGGAACTTTTGTAAGATTTCGAAATCCTTTGTCAGTTTATCCACAATGACTTTCCCTATTAGGCCTTTTTCCAAATCATCAAATTTTGAATGGTCCATGCGGCTTTGAACTAACAAGTTGTGATAGTGTTCCTGATAAAACATCCGTCCCTCTTCGTCCCAAAAGGAAGGCAGGCCGTCTTGAAATAGCTCTTTGAAAGCTTGCTTGAAATTATTAACTTGTGAAACCATTTCATCCGCTTTGTCCTGGACTTCCTTCATCTAATGATGCTTGTGGATAAACCTTTTGGAACATAATACCATTGCTATTCTATCCTTTACTCCTATATCGTGTAACTTTTGATAAGTTAATGAATTTAAGAAATTTAATGCGTTCTGCGCTATGGAAAGGGGTTTCCTCTCCATGGTTTCATTTACTAACTTCAGTCTCTTTTTGTCCAAATTGACCAATATGTTTTGATCATCGATAAAGTTCAGATGATGTCTGAATTTAGTAATTTCTATAGATAAGGTATCCCAAATTATATGCTTCGCTCCCTAGAGAGGGCCCTTTCCGATGTTTCTTTCCTTTAATTCATTAAATTTCTTTTGTAACTGGTTTCTGTCTTGCAATATTTTATTTTTATTCTCACTTACTTTGGCTAACTCGGACTTGATCTTTTCATTTTCCATCTTTAACTCTTTTATTTCTTCATCCTTTAGGCTTACCTGGGACATAGGTACTAACAAATCATCTACAGAAAAATCATTTAATGGTTTCTCAATATTTACAATAGACAGGTCCTCATCGGTGGGAGTCTGACTCATCAATTCCTCCATGATCTCCTTTTCATCATTTTGGTCTTTCTTCAGCAGGGAGATTTGAGATATCAGCTCACTCCATTCAGTTTCCCACTTGTCTTTTTCCTCTTGTAATTTGATAGCTCTTCCTTTATGTTCCATCATCTCCTGGTGGATCTTGTCTTTCTCTTCTTGCAATGCCAATAATTCGGATGATTGAACATGCTCAGTGCTTGGGATCCTCAACTTTTTCTTCAAAACTTGGAGGGCATTGTCCTTTTCTTCCAGCATTCTTCTGATTGCTTGGGTGTTATCTCTTTCATTCCCTGAACTGATAATATCTGCTTGTAGCTTTTTAATTTGAATGGCATTGGCCTTATTTTCAACTTTTTCATGTTTTAGCTGAACCTCTAACTTATCTACCAAAATTTGTAGCTTATTGATTCTCATCATAGCTTGCAATAGATCTGAATAAATAATGTCACTTGTTTGCTTATGTAGCTGTATCTTGTCGGGTACACTAATCTTGTCCAACCTTACTTCCATCTCTGACATCTTTTTATCATTTACCATGGCCAATTTGAAGGTATTTCTTTCTACATCCCTGGCAGAAATCAAGGAGGTTTTTGGATTGTTCAAACTCCTTACCCGCGGGAGTAAACTCCTTGTCTCTTCCAAAGACTTCTTTCGTTTTTCCACATAACTAGCCATGACTTCTTCCTTGGATTTGAAAATTGGACTTGATTCTGAATTATCCGCACCTTTAAAAGAAAATTGATTTACTTGTACAGATTTTGTTGGGACTAAAGCAACTTTCTTGAAATCATCAGAAATCTCTTCACTTAAAACTCCACTAACTTGAAACAATTTTGCCTTTTTGTGTGACCCATCTTCATCCACTTCCATGCTTTCAATTTTAGATAGATTCCTCTTAATCAAAATATTAGGACCCTGCATCACTTGAGATGCTATAACTGGTAAAGTACTTGCATCTTCATCAGTTCTTGGAGTCTCCATAAACTGCAACAGATTGGTTGTTTCATTCAATCCCTCATTAAACTGGTGGTCAAAAGGTTTGTTTTTGTTTACCTGCTTCCTCGGGGAAATTATATGGTGAGGATCATAATTTTCCTTTGGCTCTTTTTGAAATTCCATGCTTCCCAACAGCTTCTCAATAAACACCAGGGCACCTTTATTCTTGAAAATAAAAGAGCCAACCTTGAGAGGGAATTTGATATTTGAAGATTTCTTAAAGGCTCCAAAATGTTCTTCCTCTGAGTGCAAACTTTGCCTCATGAATTCTAATGCAAAAATTCTCGGAGTAAGAAAAGCGGGTAACCTATAAGGCTCCCCAGTAAATCCATATATCCTCAAAACAGTGGAATCTTTGTACAGGAACCAGTCTCCAACTCGATCCTCGGGCGAGGATTGCATCAGGCATTTCATCTCTTCTAACACACGGGGAAACATTTCATCAAATAACATCCTATAAATCTCTGACATGATTGAATTGAAAAATTCAAACATGCTGGTTTGCTTGGGAAAATCAGCAGAGAACATAGTACTTAAAAACTGTAATTCAGTGATGTTTGAACATAGCAACATGTTCAACAAGTAAGTTTGAAATTTAAAGAACCTGACCTTTGGGAATTCACTTAATTGAAGATGTATCGCTTCTGCCAAGTACTCATCTAGATTGAATACAGGAACCGACTGAGACTCAGAACCTAATGAACTCATTTTTAACAGAAACCCCAGGATGACTTCATTTACGCGACAATCATCGTCAAGACCCAAGATTTGACAAACTAAGGATACCACCAATTGAACTTCATCTTTGAAAATATTAACATGGTAAGGCAGGAAAAGACCATCTAATGATTGACCCTCTTTCAAAATGTTGGATAGGAATCTACAACAAACTTCAGTTCCACTACTTTTGTACAATTCAGCAAGAATGGACTCATTTACAGGTTCATGATTGTCAGGGTATCTGTCAGGCAAGTTTAGGTTTTCACAGATGACTTTGGCATTAATTTTGTAGAGTATTCGAAACGTAGACTGACTCACAATGACTCTCTGAGAAGGGGAATAATTAACTGCGCACCATTCTGCGAACTCAGGAAAATGCAGAGTTTGTTCGACAGCAAAATAATATAAAAAGGATTTACAAACATTTAAGACATCATTTCCCTGTGAATTATACTGCCACAACCTCTCTTTACTGACTAATATACTTCCTATGGATAGGAAAAGGTCACACACTCCTTGGTCCCTATCAACCAGATAGTCTTCCCTGTCATCTAAAATATGACCAGACCCTTGCAATTCCTTTCCTTGGTCCATAATTCAGTCAATAATGGTAACCAGATAGATGAATTATGGGCATTTGAGCCTTACCTGTTACTGTGGCTGCGTGCGTTCGAAATTGACAGTTAAAGGTTGATGAACACGCAGGTCCCTTTCAATCGTCCGACACCAATAAAATAATCATCGAACAAGTCAACTTTTCTTTTATAGGACCCCACTCCAGAGGCTCCCTTAGGCGGTTTCCACCAAACCACTTTTGCCTTCGGAATGCACCACGATCGACCATGTGTACAGTGGTTTCTATTCCTCTACCGCCCTTTACATCCAAATACCGCGCAACTTTTCGTTCTAGATCCATTAGCAACCGTCGATCTATTTGCCTTTATTTTTCAGCCATCAAATCAAGCGACACATACCCAACTCCACCGAGCGTCCTCGTCTTATCAAATGTGCAAGTTCTCGCTCTGGATTCATCCACGATCGTCGATGCAATTCGCCTTTATTTCCCCGCCATTGGATCAAGCGCCACGTACCATATTCTGCTGGGGCTCTCGGTTTTATCAATTGTGCAAGTCTACCGGGCAGAGCTCACAATGACCGTAGATTTAATCAAGCTGGATCGTCGACCGTTGATCTTCGAATCTCATCGGAACCTCCGCATATCCTTATCTTTCTCGCATATCTATAAAGTGGACCTATCATAAGCCTTCGATCTTCGTCTCCTCACTTTGCACCGTTGGATTCCATGACATTTCACCACTACTCGCCCTTTGCCATACCTTTACACTATAATATTTAACCAAAGTTTGACAATCAACCATTATTTCTCTTTACTATGATCTTTTCGAGCCTCTGCTAAGTATGGTTGTTAACAACAAGGTTAATATTTTAGAGTTGAACTTTGTGGTTATAAAATGATTTAGTGAATACAGAGATGGAGCATTACCAATTCCCCTTAAAAAAACCTTAATTGTGAATTCATATCTATGTTTATTCCCAAAATTGTGGAAATTAAATAATGAAAGCATAGTGTAAATGGATAATTAGTTTTCATTTTGAATCTATAAGGTGGATTTTGGGGTTGAGTGAATGTTTACTATTACATACGAGGGATGATTTGATTATGTTGAGTAGTTTAGCTATGATGAATAGGTTGATTTAGATTCAATACTGAGCTTGAAGTATTATAAAGTATTATAAAAGGTTGATGATTTTAAGTTTTATATCGAGGTTATTCTTAGCCAAGCAAAGTTGGTTGTGTTTTTAAAGAAGTTTCAAGCATTATAAAAGATTGATACTTTTTAAAGTTTTATGTTGAGGTTATTCTCAGTTTGGCAAAGCATGGTTGTAACAATATAGTTTTTTTTTGTAGACATAGTGGTGTATTGTGGAATAGTTATAGAGGTATTCAACATTGGTTCTTCATATCACTCATCAAAATTGGAAATGCACTAAACCAATAAACATGGACCATATAATGATTGTTTAACATATGGCAGTTATAGTTTCATGATTTCATTTGTTGAGGGAAGTGAGGATGTGCTTGTAAAAAAGTAGAGATAATATTTGTGTCTCATAACAGTGTTTAATATGTGTCAACTGAATTAGTAGGGACACACATTCAAACAATGTTGAATATATTTGTGTTTTTACAAATCGTGTTAGAGAAAAAATGTGTTAGTTTTATAGAGTAGTATAGATATGTGAAAATTCAAAATACATTATAGATATGTGAAAATTTCAAAACTAGATAGAGATATTTGAAATTCAATTTTTCTTGATGGGAATTCTAGCATTTCCATAATCCCAACAAGATATTTGTAACAACATGCTAGATTCTAGGGGACATGTCACATTAGAGGAAATTTCAACTCAAAATGGGCCTCCTAAAAAAAATTAATAAAATAATAGTTACATAATAAAATAATATTTATTAATTTTGGAGGAAGAAAAGAAAAAAACTACTTTTTTGTTTGTATTTTCGACATATCTCCCCGTTTTTTTACTCAAATTTCGATCGATAAATCTCGTTGGATGCGGAATTCAATTCCGCATCCAACGAGTATCCACTTGGCATACTTTTGGCGGACCCCGCTACCCCAAAAACAAGAAATACCTGAAAAAACATGATGATGATGTCATCATCACGTTTTTCAGGTATTTATTATTTTTGGGGTAGCGAGGTCCGCCAAAAGTATGCCGAGTGGGTACTCGTTGGATGCGGAATTCAATTCCGCATCCAACGAGATCTCCCGATCGAAATTTGAGTAAAACACGGGGAGATATGTCGAAAATACAAACAAAAAAAGTAGTTTTGTTATGATACCTATCCCCAAATTTATATTAAAAAAATGTTTAAGACCTATACGGTATTTCAAATTTAAAGCAATTTCATTGGCTAACACGTGATGACATGGAATTTGAGTTAAAGTTAAAATGCCCATTTTGAGTTGAAATTTCCTCTAATAAAAATAAGTGCTTTGAAACTAAGAACCATGAAAATGCTAGCAAGGAGGCAAAGCACACAACTTGAGATCTCAAGAATATCCAAGAATAAAATAAAATTATAAACAAAGAAGAACAATAACAGTCTTAAGGAAAATTGGCTTTCTTTATTATGATGGACATCTAGATTTTATATAACACTATAATGGGTCCACCTTTATGAAAGATAAATTAACTAACCACTGCATGTAACCCAAAGGATATAAATATAAAACTAAATGCTTACTCCCAATCAACACACAATAGATAATAATATAGAAACAAGTAGATGTTGTTTCTTTGACTTGGATGTTGGTATTGGAGGCTCATCTTCTAAGTGAGTGATCACTTAACCTACATTATTGTCTCCCTATTTTATTGAAAGTGTCCACACTTTCTGAAACAACTATGGGAAATATGGTTATGGTGCATCTTGTGAGATCCATTTAGCTTGAGTGGGTAGTTGTCCCTTACATCCCACTAAGTAAGAAATGTGTTGCTTATGGTAATGGTGCAAATGCTTGTGTGTAACAAATTATACTCTGCAGGTGGGGGGGATATAAATTTGCAATATTATCCATTGGGTGAGAGGTATGACCTTCATTTTCAAGGAAGGATGTCTCATATAACTTAAGGTGATAAACATTAATCATGTTGTGTATACCCAACTGCGATGACATGTCTAGTTGATGTGTGTTCTCATTGATCTAATGAATAATTGTGTATGGTCCATAACAGATGGGATTGAATTTATGATGTTTTTCTTCTTTAAGAGTTTCTTCTCTAAGTAAAGCCACATATTACCCACCAGCTAGATGTGTGTTAGAATATAATGTCAATCTTGAAGGTTCTTATAGTTAGCTTGGGATGTTTCCAAAGTTTCTTCGACTTGGGCATGAATGTGTGCCATATTTTGGAAAAAGATATAATCACTCTACTATTCACATTGATGTGTAGTTTTCAATGGAATTAATGTTATTGGTACCTCATATAAAGCCAACATTTATATCAAGGACATGCTTCAAAAGGATAATAGTGATTGTACTTATTAGCTTCTCTATCATAACTATTATGAATGACATGGAGATATGCGTCCCATTGTCTCTATTTGTCGTAAAACATAGGGAGGTGTGAACCAAGCTATGATTGACTAGCTTTTCCTACCCATATGTATAAGGGTGGGATTTTCTATAAGATCTCAAGTGACAACGAAATAATTTCCATAAGTTTTCCTAGAAAGTGCTAATGAATCATGAATCCCGAACAAAGACAATATTAAGTGCAAGAAAAAAATGAGATTATACATATTTGAAGAATAATTTTGTTGTGTATTGTGCCTAGGTTATTTTAGTGTAGGGAGTGAATATGCCCATTTTTTAGAAATAACACACTACAAAAGAAATGCAATCATATTTTCATTGTTTCAGAGGTAACTTGCAAAGTAAATCTACAAATTATTACTCCAAAGATCTAGTAGAAATTGGTAGTGATTGATATAACCCTTATTTGTGATTAGAATTTTTGTTCTAACTATATAGGGAACACTATTGAATGAATTTTTCTAGCTTGTCACTACATTGTGGGCCAAATAAAGTGGCATTATAGATGTTGAAGGATCTTACTAATACCAAAAATGTCCACCAATGTGGATGATTGTGCTTAATAAATAAGGTAGAGATGATTTGGTGTGTCTGGAACATAGTTGATTGAACTGATATAACCGATCATCCATGAGTGAATAGTATAAAAATGGAGTAATGTTGATCTCTATAGGATCGTGCAAGGCCTACAATACTTCTCCAAAACTATATCAATATAACTAATCTCCTTTCAATCTTAGTAACTTGCAAAATTCACTAGGAGCATACTTAACCCCTATATTGGAGGCTAACTAAAAATGTCGATCATTTGATTTGAGGAGCTCTTCTTACATTTTATTACCAAGCGGAACTATTGTATATAGCCCATTTGATACGATTATTCTCATGTATCTACGATTGTGAATTTAGAAATATGAGTGGATGATGATCTATATTTAAAATTATCTCTTTCTTGAAGATGTTATGTTTCCATTGTTTTACATTCTAGACAAATGCATAAAACTCCTTATCATAGGTGTTGTAATTTATCTTGGCTTCTAGTGATGTTTTAGGATAATATTCTAAAGGATGACCTCAATCATGATTAAGTATTGTGCATATAGTGCATTTAGAAGACTCGATGTCAATATGAAAATACTATTGGAGATTTGGAAAATAAAGAGTTTGATCTAACCAAATGGATTTATTTATTTTATGGAAGACTTATTTAGTAATGTGTTAGTGTATTTTTCCAACAAGGGTGTGAGAAATCTTAATATAAGGGTTGCAAGCTTAGACAATAGACAAAATTAGTATTATTAAAACATAATGCCTACATATAACAATGATAACGCTGTTAACATACATTAAACTACTCACAATGTTCGGGTACACAGGGTACTCCCAAAAGACCGAACACCTTCAGATACCGCTTCACACAAATAGATCACAGATCAACACACCGATTTTTGTCACGTGGTTAAAACCCTCGAGAGGGAAACAATCCATGGCCCCAGCCAAATAGCTACTTGGAGCAATTTATTATGCAAAAGAAAGAAAGTTACATGAACTTCTCATAATCGATCAACTAGCCAAGGACCCTCTATGCTCTTTAAATAGAGATCATAGACCAATCGGGTGTTAAGCCACAGATCAATGGTAGGTATGATCTAAGAGAAGTTGAACCGTCGGATCACTCTATGTCTAGAACATATCGAGACTGTCGGATTAGAATATTTACAAATGCATACTAACGCATACTAAAGAAACACACTTTTACCTAACAGATACATTACACAAGTTGATCTTAACTAACTCCTAAGTATCTAAATATCCTAACATCCCCCCTTAAGAACAACTTGGGATAGGATTGAAGGATTTACAAAAGTAACACTATTAGGAGAAGGAAGGAGGAATTAGAGCCTATCCCCCCTTAAGAACACATTCTTGAACTCCTAACATAGACCGAAGTTTAGAAAACTTTGCTTCTGTAAGAGACTTGGTGAAGATGTCTGCAACTTGATCATCTGTAGGGCAATAGAGCACTTCAATAACATGATCATGAACAAGATTTCTGATGAAGTGCATGTGTTGCTCAATGTGTTTGTTGCGTTGATGTAAAAGTGGATCTCTAGCAAGTTTTATGGCACTTTGATTGTCACACCAAAGTGGAGTAGGCTACTGCTACTCGAATCCAAACTCTGAAAGGATATGTCGAAGCCATAAAGCTTCGTGACTGGCATTAACTGCGGCTCGATATTCTACTTCTGCTAAAGAAAGAGCAAGAGCTTGTTGTTTCTTACAAGCCCAAGTGACAGGTACAGATCCCAGACTAAAAACATAACCTGCAATAGAATTTCGATCATTAGGATCACCGGCCCAATCTGAATCAGTGAAACCAACCAACAAAGGTTTCCCCCATGTACTGTAATGAATCCCAAACTGAATTGTACCTCAAATATATTGAAGTATTCTTTTTGCTGCTTATTTGTGACTTTCATGAGGAGTTTGCATATAACGAGCAACACGACCAACGACAAAGGAAAGGTCAGGACGGGAATGAGTCAAGTATAAAAGACTACCAACAAGCTGACGATATAGGTGGCATCTACTTCAGGGGAAGTACAAGTGGCAGAAAGTTTGACTCCAGAATGGAAGGGAGAAGGGGCTGGTTTACAATCTTCCATGTGGAAGCGACGAAGAGGGTCACAAGCATACTTAGACCGGGAAAGAAAGATTCCTTCTTTGGTTTGCAAGACTTGGAGACCAAGAAAATAATGCAAATGTCCTAAGTTTGACATTTCAAATTTTTTCTTAAGATTGGATTTCACATGGGTTATAAGGTTAGGGTCACTACCAGTAGGGATAAGATCATCAACATAAAGAACAAGTATGATGAGATGGTTTCCTACTTTCTTGGTATAGACATTGGGGTCAGAATGGCATCTAGAAAAACCAGTGTCAAGGAGAAAGCTATCCATTTTGGCATACCAAGCTCTAGGAGCTTGCTTAAGGCCATATAAGGATTTCTTAAGGAGACAAACAAGGCTAGAGTTATTCTAAACATATCCAGGAGGTTGTTCCATGTAAATTTCCTCATGTAAATCACCATGTAAGAAGGAAGACTTGACATCCATTTGATGGACTTCCTAGTTATGTAAGGCTGCAAGGGAAAGAACAAGGAGGATGGAGTTCATTTTTGTTACAGGGGCAAAGGTTTCATTGTAGTCAATCCCTTCAACTTGGGAAAAAACTTTGGCAACTAACCTTGCCTTAAGTCTTTCAACACTTCCATCTGATGCATACTTAGTTCTATAGACCCATTTACATCTGACAAGTTTTCTTCCTTTTGGAAGAGGAACAAGATCCCAAGTATCGTTCGCCATTAAGGAACGATATTCTTCATCCATAGATGCATCCCAATCTGGATTTCCTGAAGCTTCTACAAAAGTTTATGGATCATGATTCTTGGAAACTTGAGCCAAAAGAGAAGAGGCTCGCTGAAAATGAGAACGTGTTCGATGTTGATCTCTAGGATCACCGGCAAGATCACCAGCTGCTTCACATTTTGAATGGACCCATCGAGGAAGTATTGGTGCTGGTGCAATTGGAGGAACATGAGTAGGCAGAGGTGGATTTTCATCCTCACTGTCATCATCAGAAACTAAAGTTGGAAATCTATCAAGGAAGCTGGAAGAAGAAGAAGAAGAAGAAGGCACAATAGCCGAATCAGGCTCGCAAGCCAAAGATGGCACACCCGCCAAGTTAGGCTCATAGGCCAAGAGATTTTCATCAAATTTAACATCTCTTCTAATGATTATATCTTGAGAATGTGGCTGAAGAAGTCTATAACCTTTTACATCTTCAGAATATCCAACAAATATGCACTTTTCACTTTTAGGCTGCAATGCTTTCCATTTTTCATTCAGAATGTGAGCCCATGCTTCACAACCAAACACACGAAAGTGACTTACATCTGGTTTAATTTTACTCCATGCTTCTTCTGGTGTTATATCATGCAAAACTTTAGTGGGTCTGCGATTAACTATGTAATTTGCACAATTTATGGCCTCATCCCAATATTGAAGACTTAGTCCCTTAGATTGGATCATACAATTAGCCATTTCTTTTAAAGTGCAGTTCTTCCGTTCAGCTACACCATTTTGTCGTGGTGTATATGGAACAATGTGTTGTTGTTGGATTCCTTGTTTAGTGCAAAAAGTAGTGAACTTGTTGTTAACATATTCTCTTCCATTGTCAGATCTTAACTTAATAATTTGATGACCATATTGTTTTTCAACAAGGGCCTTGTAGGCCAAGAACATGTTAAATACTTCGCTCTTAAGTTTTAGGAAGTAAACCCAAGTGCGTCTGGAGTAGTCATCAATGAAAGTTAAGAAATATTTGAAACCAGAAAAGGAAGCAGATGGAAGAGGACCACACAAGTCACTATGCACAAGCTCCAAAGGAACCGAGGCATGCCAAGAGGCACGTTTGTCAAAACTGTCTCGATGATGTTTTTCGAGTACACAACCGGAACAAACACCATCCTTGCAAGATACCAGTGGAAGACCAGTCACCATATTGTCTTTACATAGTTGTTGCAATGAGCGATAATTTAAGTGACCAAATCGCTCATGCCAAAGTTTGCTCAAGTTATCACTATGAGCAACAAAAACTAAAGGAAAAGGCGATGACCCAAAGTTGTTAAATTTGTACAACCTGGTAATATCATCAATATTTCTAGTAGCAAGGACATTTTGAGGATTTTTAAAATCCTTGATTACAACTTGGTGAGGTGTAAACGTCACAGTTTTACCTTCACCTGAATGAGTAATTTGATAGACTGATAACAAATTGCAGGAAATTTTTGGAACACATAGTACATCACTGAAATGACCATTTTCTAATGAAACTGTTCCAGATCCTACAACACTTAAATATCTATTATCACCAACAAAAATTTGTTTGGTGTTACATTCTTGTATAGTAGAAAAGATGGCTTGATCCTTAGCCATATGATAAGATGTTCCAGAATTAATGAGCCATTCATTTGAAGTAGAAGAAGAAGATGCAGTATAAGAGTAACCAGAAGCATAAAGTGCATGTCCATGAGAGATAGATTCTGAAGATGAATCTAGGCTGATGTGGTGCTTCTTCATTGCTGCTTCCAAGGCTTCCATCTTCTTAAAACACTTAGATTCATCATGATTATATTTTCCACAAAAATTGCAATGATGCTCAGTCTTCTTTCCTTTTTGCTTGGATCCTTTGTCATTTTTTAAAGAAGGAGCTAACTGAGAGGGTTTGGGACCCTTGTTGTTTTGCTTATTATTGCGAAAATTCTGTTTCTTGGGAGGCTTGGACTTTTCTTTCTATTGGGACAATAAGGCTTTCCTAGATGTATCTGCATTGTTAATTATTCCAAGATGAATGAGCTTATCTTGCTCTCTAATTAAGGAATCACAAAAGGATTCAAGGATAGGCTCTTGACAGCTAGTTGTAGTCAAGGATTCTTTCATGGAGTAAAATGTAGATACAAAAACAGAATATGCAGGTCCAAGTTTGGAAAGAATATGATAAATACATTGTTTGTGTTCTTTCTTAATCTTGCATTCTGCACATAAGAGTCCAAGAGTTTTATACTTAGATAAATAGTCTTGAACGTATGAAAAATCATTTGGATTCAAGGAAATCAACTCATTCTTGAGTTAATGACCCCAAATTTCATTATGTTTACCAAACACAGATTCCAACTTTTCCCAAGCTTTATCAAGTTCATCAATGTCAGATATGTGGAATCGCAAATCAATAGAGATTGCCATCCTAATCAATCCACGAGCTTCATCACATCTATTTGGCCATTTAATTTTCTTATCATCATCAGTGGGTTCTATTTCTTTCCCTGAGGTTATCCTGAAAAGTCCCCTACTTCGTAGAACATCTTCCATACAAGATTTCCATGAGAAATAGTTAGAACTTGTAAGTATAATATCACAAGGGGCGGCCATACTATAAAATAATGGATGAAAAAATAGAATTAAATATCTGGATGCAAAGAGCTTGAAAAAATATGCGATTTAAAAAAAAATGGCACTTAAAACGGATTTTGAATGATGAAGTTATGCTTGATCAAAGAAAATGTTGAAGATGTCCCCAATAGTGACGTGGCAGATATTAACTTGACCAACTAAAAAAAAGAAGCCCCCTCTTCGAAAGATCAACCTTTGACAATCACTTTTACAATAAAGTTGCTTTGAAGTGAATCACTTTTGTAGAATAAGTGATGTTCACTTTTACAATAATGTGACTTTTAAATAGTGCGACAATAAATTAAAAGACTTAAGTGACTCACTTTTATTTTATTTTATTTATGTGAGATGCACTTTTACAATAAAGTAACTTGAAAATAGAAATTGCATGCACTAAAAAGTAGCTTGATAAGACTTGAACTCAAGACTTATTAAGGTGTAAAGCAACTTTGGACCAAGTGAGTTAAGTTTAAAAGATACGTAAAAGTATGGAAAGAGGAAGGGTTTTTTTTTTTACTCTTCTCTCTCGTTTTCCGTGCTTGCTTTCTTATCCTGCAAATCATAAAAAAATGAAAAACAAAAAACAAAAAAACTTTTCCTACACAATGGGGTTAGATCTTGGTTAGCTTACCCAGAAAATCTACATTTTCAAGTTTTCTCACTGTTTCTGATTTGCCGTAATCGCACAAGGTGCACGGTAAAGAGCATACGTAACCGAGAAGACAAGAAAAAAAACTTTCCATTACTGTTTCTGATTCGTCGTGATCGCGCAAGGTGCACGGAAAATAGCATACGTAGTCAGGGAAAACAACAGTCCGAGACTAAAACATAAAAGATCTAATAATAAACTGATAAAATATGAGAGTTTAAAAAAAAACAAATCCGTCATTGTAACATTATACCTTTAGATTTGCTGAAATGGGTGTTTCTGGAGCAAACAGAAATGGTTTTCGATGAAACGAAAACTATTTCCCAATGGAAACAGCGCTTTGGACGCAATGGAATAGCTCCCACGGGCCAAAAATGCATAGAAAATCCAAAACCAGAAACCCTTTCAAAGTTTCGGCAACACTGGTTCCAGATCTTGATCAAAACCGAAAGCGGCTATTCATAAAAGCTCTAATACCATGTTCGGGTACCCAGGGTACTCCCAAAAGACTGAACACCTTCAGATACTGCTTCACACAAACAGATCACAGATCAACACACCGATGTTTGTCACGTGGTTAAAACCCTCGAGAGGGAAACAGTCCATGGCCCTAGCCAAATAGCTACTTGGAGCAATTTATTATGCAAAAGAATGAAAGTTACATGAGCTTCTCATAATCGATCAACTAGCCAAGGACCCTCTATGCTCTTTAAATAGAGATCATAGACCAATCGGGTGTTAAGCCACGGATCAATGGTAGGTATGATCTAAGAGAAGTTGAACCGTCGGATCACTCTATGTTTAGAACATATCGGTACCGTCGAATTATAATATTTACAAATGCATACTAACGCATACTAAAGAAACACACTTTTACCTAACAGATATATTACACAAGTTGATCTTAACTAAATCCTAAGTGTCTAAATATCCTAACACACAAATCATGCATACATGAGATATTTCAACATATAAATAATGATTTTATCTTTGTTATTTACCAATGAATATAGGATTGCAATGTTTACACCTTGGAAGTAGTGTGAATAGGACACAATGGTTTCCAAGATTCTCTATCAAAAGGGTCCTTTCCTTCATTGAATGATATTGGCTCCTTGCTTTGGTACCTACAAGATGTATGGGAGAAGTAGGAAGGAATGACCTTCTTAATTTCTCAATGGAAGAATGGAATGGAAGGGAAAGAATGAATGAATCAAAGATGAACTAGTGAATAATGTGCCCTCTCATGGATTCTAATGGACTTCAATGGGTGTGATACGATAGGTTGGAGAATTGGGTGGTGGAGAGCCTATAATTAAATCAATAAATTGTTGTATGATTTGGAAGGTGGGAAGTTAGTGGATGGCTCAAAAATATATGCAAATTAGTTGAGTAGGAATTGCAAGGGAGGAGGAGTGGGATGTTGCATGTTGTCTATTTTGGTGGGTTGTACTAGGAAAAGGGAGAGGTATTTGTTTAACATAACTTGGAAAAACATATTATTTCCAGAGATGATAGGAAGCACAATGACCTAAGTAGAAGCAAGCACACAAATATTACCATATTTGAAAAACTGATAATTGTGGTGAATGGAATCATATATAGCATGTTGTAGTTCTTAGTAGGGGATCCCTAAGAGAAGATTGCCACAATATAGGGGTTCCACATCAGATTCATTGGTATACCATAATGGGTCTATATTAAATTTGAAAGTGCAACGAGTATTAACCACAAGCTTGGGCCCAATATTTTGGACCCAACTGATAAGATAAGGTAATGAATGTGGGGAAGTGGTTAGTTAGAGACATTGAACCAAGGCCTAGGAAATTGTATTGCGTTGGTTTCCATTGTCGACCAAAAGAGTTGATATTGGTCTTTGATTTGACAATTATGAGTGAAAAGATGCTTGACAAAAGGTGAGAGTTTGTGGGTAATCAAATAAAGAGATGGAATAGCACAGATGTTTATCATAGGAGATGTGCTCCCTTCTCATTGATACATAAAGTGACATTGGGCCATAGGATGCTTTTGGGACATATGAAAGGGGTACCATTGAAGAGGGTTTAACCCAAAGAAGGAGATAGAGATTTGTTAAATAAATGACTTAGGGTTAGGGTAAGGGTTCACATGGGTATGAAATATGGGCCTAGGTGAGAGGAAATTCTAATGGGAAAACGTGTTTTTAATGGATAAAGCACAATGAAATGTTTGATTCAAAGTGGAACAATTAGATAAAACTACTTCATGTCTAAAAACCGATAATATGCATGAATTGAATTTTAAAACATGAGTACCTATTCAGAATCCAAGATCTAGAGATGAATCTCAATATTACTAAAAAATAAATATTTATTGTTGAATTGCTTGGTTGGGTTTTTGTTGGACTTGGAACCAACAACACTTAAGATAATGGAGATACCCTTGAGGGTAAAATCAATATTTGAGGGTGTGATATAGAAAATCCCATGTGGGAATCATGTTCATTGTGGAAGGTGCAACCATACAAACAAAACAAGTTTATGCTACTCATTCCAAATGATGACTGCTAAGCTAAATTTGTTTGGATTTAGTCAATAATGGGCATGCTAAAAAATTGACTGATCCAGGAGGATATTGGTGGCCACCCACCTATTCCTCTTGGACCCTCACCATTGTTTCTTTCAGTTTTCCAGTTTCCTTAATTGTAGCACAGTTTGCTATTTTTTGCAGTTTTCAGGTCCTAAACTTTCAGAGCCGTTTTGAGGCCCTAAACGACGTTTTTTTGGCATCAAATGGCCGAGCAACTATGAGTCTGTTCTAGGCTCAATATTTGTATCTTATGGATGTAGTCCTTAAACAGATATTTCTAACGATGTATCATGCATGTCAAACAAAGGTAGTATGCTAAAGTTACAACCCCGGGAAATTGATGTACCAAGTTACCCAACAGGGCCCATATTAAGGCGTTTCATGTCCTAGGGATAGGTTTTTGGATGTGCAGGGTTTCCATTGTTTCTCAATAATATATAGGCCTCCGAGCCTCATTGTAACACAGAGTTCAGAGGCATGTAGCCGCCACATCTCTTCTCAGAGATAAGCTACCAGCACTCTAGCTAGTTTATTTCCATTCTGTATGTAAATAGGTTTCAGTTATTGATTAATGAAATGAAGTGTTATTTCCACTGCATATTTGTTTCTATGGTTATTTGTGTATTCTGTTGCGTTCCTGCATAAATTCGGATCATTGACCTAAATTTTTTGGGTCTGGATCCATTACATCACCTATTTTTTTCCATTATAATTTGGTAGTACGATCTTGTTTTCCAATTGATAGAGGTGGGTGTGACCTTATCTGTGGAGAATACTAATGATGACATTAATCATATTCACTTGTCATTCAACATTTGGTGGGGCGAGGGAGGGGGAGGAGGGGAATTTGGTCTATAGAAAAGAGGGTGGGCAACTAAGAGCTATTGCTTGTAATAATTACCTAGGGTATGATTGAGACATCATTGGATATATTTCTTTTCAGGTTGGAGTGTTACCTCAATAAAATAACCAAAACATATGGTTGAATTCTAGGTGGAGAAATGGGGTAAAAAAAGTCGATCCACAATATCTTCAATATCTAGGAGAAGAAGATGGTTTCTACATCAGGTATTGAGCTAGAATAAGCCAAATGATGTTATGGGGTTATAAAAAGTAGATCTACAATATATTCAATAACTAGGAGAAGAATACGATTTCTAAGTGGGGTACTTAGCTACAATAAACAAAGTGTTGTTATGATAGAGTAGGTTCAGATTGATTTTATGATACCAAATGATGTGTTTCGATCTTGAAAACCAAGAAAACCCTTTCCAAGAGGTGAAGCACACAAATTGAAGTCTCAAGAATACCCAAGAGTAAGAAAAATATACAAACAAAGAAGAACAATAAGAACAACAGGAAAGAAATATCCTATAAGAATCTTCAAGGTCGAAAATATGGAACTAAATGCTTACACAAAATAAGTAATTATAGTATGTAAAAAAGTTGAGGGTTCTACTTAGGTGTTGGTGCTGGAGTCTCATCTTCTAAGGGAACAATATTGTAACCTACGTACACCTACATGTTGGTTGATGTGGTTTCTATGGAACTTGAAGTCTTGGGCTAACAATAACCAAATCTATTTATTATAAATTGTTGTCATATCTTTTAATATGATAAACATATTCATCTACGTTTAATCTAATACTTCTCACTTTGTAAATTCCAAATATATAATTTATATTTTAATATGATAAACATAATCATCTATGTTCAATCTAATCATTCTCACTTTATAGATTTCAAATATATAATGTATATTTTAATATGATAAACATATTCAACTATGTTTAATTATGCCTTTATGCATTTAGATATTATCTCACATTTTGAGATTCCTTGAGTGGATCAACAAGATTAACTCCTAGTGTAACAAGTGTATAGCATGGATTCATTTCATGGTTGTTGTATCTTGTTATGCTTAAATGCATCTTGATTAAGATTTAAATAAACTTTAGTTAAGCAAATTATAGATTTATAAATCATTAAATAATCAAATTATAGATTTATGTTTATATTAATTAGTTTAATGTTTATGTAATACCATAATGTATAACTATAATGATTTAATTTACAATTAGTTTAATGGTTTAGCCTTTGTTTAACATCCAACCATCTACATATAGAATCTAGGAATATTAAAAAGTAAATTATAGATCTATGTTTATATTAATTAGTTTGATATTTATGTTAAACTGTAAATTGATAACTATAATGATTTGGTTTTCAATTAGTTTAATGTTTAGCCTTTGTTTAACAAGCATCCATCCCTTACCAACATTCACCAACCATTTTACTTATAACTTTCACTTTATAAATTACAAATATATAGTTTTTCTAAGAAATAATATTATCTCATAGCTTAAAAAAATTCTTAACATATACCATAAACTACAACATGAAAATATTTAATACTTTTTATGCATTGCCTTTCTATTTAAGAAAAGAAAACTATCTAACACACTATCTTAGCCCCTCAAGAAATGCTTATACACACCATGTTATAATTTTATATTGTTACAATTAGTGTGTAATTTATTAATTTAAAAATAATAAAAAAATATTATATTTTTTTTAAATAAATAAATAAAATAACTCTAAAATATTATTTACATATGATTAAAAAATATTCAATTTTTTACATTTTATATTCTAATACCATTTTTCAATTATTTATGCAAACACCTTAATTAAATTCTGTATGTAAAAACATGTTTGTGTTTCAATTTATTATTTTATATTCTAATACCATTTTTCAAGTTTTTTTTTTTTTTCAGGAGGAAAAAAGCCTATCCTTGTTATTCTTATTAAGAATCAAAGGGCATCATTCTAGCCATCCCAGGAGTGGGTTACATTTCATATATACACAACTCATATGGTCAATGATCACCTCGAGACGCTGCTAGGGGGAAAGGCGATACTAATAAAAGAAAGTTCCCATCAGAAATACTGTCTCATCATTTATGGAATCAGTCCCTTCAGCCACATCTACCAAGTATCAAAGGGATATCGTCAGCAATCTAAAAGAGGCCGCTAAATAAGTAGCTTGTCAACAATCAAAACGAGGAGAAAACTCCTCAGTCCAAGCTCAAAAGAGCTGAAATGAGTCTTGTGAGATTAAATGATCCTCCATATATTCAGAGTAACAACCATAACCCTGAGGAAAAGTGAGAGCAGTTTTAGATAGTCGGTCAACAATCCGATTGTGTTCTCGGTAAATGTGAATGAAAGACAGATCCTGAAAACATCTCACTTAAATGTTCAAGTTAGTTATGCAAACATCTCACTTAAATTCGCTACATAAAAACATGTTTACATTTCAATTTTATTTGGTAGCACCTCTCTTGAGAGTTACCACACCATNAAATGTTCAAGTTAGTTATGCAAACATCTCACTTAAATTCGCTACATAAAAACATGTTTACATTTCAATTTTATTTGGTAGCACCTCTCTTGAGAGTTACCACCCCATCACCGCCAATCTTGATAGTTCCCAGCTGCATCTACGAGCTACTTCACCTAATTCAAAGTGCCTTTCACTCTACATAGATTTGTGTTCTAGTTTGCTTTTACTTAATTCAAATACGCTTTTATTCTTTTCTCTTTTTTTTTTCATTTTTTTATTATATATGACTTTGTTATTCCACCCTATAATCAAGAGTCATCCACAGGCCTTTCCCAAAATGAATTTCAATATCCGCGGATCCCATTGTTATAGCGTGATTTGCCACACTCGATACATCATGCTTTGGCGACCTTTCTCTGTCCATATGTAGACTTGCTTCATCTCATTTTCTCACCATTACCCTGATACTTCAGTTGAACCCCTTAAAAACACTTTTTGAATATACACGCGGGTCACAAGTTTACAACCCGCGTATACGCAACTTGCACCACTGTCACCCGTGTACATCAGGTTTTATGCTCAAAAAATAAAAATATTTGGAGTTTTCCCCATAAAGTAACGAATGACTTGATCCTTGGCCTTCCATATGCCGAGAAACGCTCTGATTCGACCCTCCATTTCCTATTGAGGGGCTATATATTGAGCTAATGTGAAGCATTGAAGGATGAGAACTTTGGAGAGTAAAGAGATTATAGCGAAATTGTGCCCCATTCTAATATGCCTGAGTCTGCATCCCTTTGTCCTTCAAGCAACCATTAGTGCTCTTTCCCAAGCTTGTCAAGTTGCCTATGTGAGCTTGACATTGTATGGAGGATTGAAGTGGTGGAAGCCTTGGTGGAGGGTCTCGGTTTCTCGATTTCGACGAGGTGTCGACAGAGGTTGTTATTTGTATCTTTGTTTATATTAATAGAAATATCCATTTCTCGCCCATTTCATGTGTAATTATGAATATTTGTATCCAAGGATGTAATTACTTTATATATAATATTAAATTGGATATGCTAGATTATATTTTAACACTTTATATATCATGTTTTTATATCTCTTTGTTGTCGAGGACAAAGTATAGGGACAAATCTAATTGAAAGCTCAACGGAGATCTTATTCAAACATATGGTTAAAAGTACGATTCTTATCTCTTAATGTTAGTTTCATTTATGTATCTAGCATGCTTGGAAATAAATTGATTTCTGGTATTATACTATTTGTTGTGGTCCACCCCAAACGATAGAAAATTTTCTTTGTAACACCCATCCACAATCCAACACCAAACACCATTAGACCACACTCATGCACCTCTTTCGTTCCCTACCCTTGTTACCCACATTTCTCTGTGTCATTTAGATCCCCATGCTCACTCTTTTTCTTTTCTTTTTGGGATTCTAAGCTAAGTGAGATAAAAAATTGTCTCGAGATCAAAAAGTGTTTCAGTGATTTCAATATTTATGCCAAGGTCTAAATTTGCATATTACCACAAAGGCATGGCGCATGGTTGTAAGTCAGAACACTTATAGGAGTACTTCATACTTCCTTTATAAACAAATGGCTTAGTAGAGTAAATTATGGCGTTGAGCACTATGTAATGGTGGTCATAGGAATTGGATCCCGTGTGGGGACGACCACAGTCGGCCGCCCCAACCACCTCCTATTAGGTTCTCCTAAGTTTCCAATGCTTCTTCCTTCTCTTCAGTCTTAACACATTTTAGTGGTTATGTTTACATCTCACATTTTTTAAATAATTGAATGGGATATCAGTCTTAGTAATTTTGCGTGGCATAAGTATGTGGTGATACAATGCTTATGCACTTGTTTTATTCGTTTGCATAATTATTCGATGATATAATTCGTTTGCATAAGTATTTGATGATATAATGCATATGCATTTGTTTTCTTTTGCATGAATTGATATATGCAGTTGTTTTCTTGATTTAAATGTTGATTTATTAAAATTTTTATTTTTAAATGTATTTCAAGTGAGTTTTAAATACATGTAGGTTTGATTTTATTTATATAAATTGGTTTTATAGATCCATCTTAAACTCGGATCTAGAAAGCACTGAGAGGGATCCAATTACTTGGTGTAAGTTATTTTTATCTTAAATTTGTAAATGTTCATAACAAATTACATCTCAAATTCGGGTTTAACATAGATCTTTTATTTACTTTTCATTTAGTTTTATTATTGGGTTTTTATTATTTGATAAATTAGGCGACATGTTTTTCTTTATGTTCTTTTTTGTTTTAGTAGACTTGTTGGTGTAGTGTTAGGTTAAACACACATTGATCTCATCAATGTTATTTGGATGACACTCCTTTATTCTAATCAATAAGCCAAAATCAAATATATCAAAATTCTACTCTAAAGCCACACCAAAATATATTTAAAATTTTTAGTTATTTTAAAAATTATTTGATAAGTAATTAAAAATGAAATAAAATAAAAAGGCTAGAATCTTTGAAGAAGGTTGAATATCTTTTGGAAAAAAGTTCAGCATTTCCAGTAATCATTAACCTTAATCCACAATATAATATTTTTTTATTTTATTTATTTATGTCGGTTAACATAATGTTTTTTTATGTTGGCTCGCATAACGTGACCAACGAAAGGATCTCCCCATACTAAGAGCACCTGGCTTCTCTCTGTGCAAAAAATGTTTGGTTGAAAAAATACCAGCGTAGATCCAAATCCTAGGCTGCCTATCAAGCGCCAAGATGGATCAAATCTCTGGGGCTGCAAACCTCTTTTTAGGTATCCATTGATTTGATTCAAACCAAAAGACACATCTTTTTATTTAAGGTCCACATATAATATTTTTATTATTAATATTTAATATTATTTATGGCCTACATATAATATTTTTTATTTTGTTAGTAATGAACATTGCATCATTTCCCTACACATGGTTTTAAAACCATATGCAAGGCCCTCCTACAACCATGGGTTGTTTAGGAGGCCTTGCACATGGTCTTAAAACCATTTGCAAGGCCCTCCTAAACCATGTACAATAAAACCATGGGTTGTTTAGGAGGTCGGGTTGTTTAGGAGGCCTTGCACGTGGTTTAAAAACCATGTGCAAAGCCTCCTAAACCATGTATAATAAAACCATGGGTTGTTTAGAATGTCTTGCACATGGTTTTAAAACCATGTGTAAGGCCAACATTTTTTTGTGGATAATTCAATTTTGTGTTTTTTTCTTGACCCACATTTTTTTTAATGGATAATTAAATTTCCACTTTTTTATTGTTTTGTTAGGTAGGAAGATTATAACATCTCCCACATAATAGATTGTTTTATTTTGGCCTATTAGAAAATTTATTCCCATAATATTCACTATCACTATTATTTTTTGCCGACATGTTATAAACGTTACATCACGTTACAAGATCTCTCCCATAATAAATGTTACAAACGTTAGTAACGTTACATCACGTTACAAGATCTCCCCCATACTGGGCTGTAGAGTGCCTCTCGGCGCAATTAATTAGATTATTCTTAGTTATAGTTATCTATGTTGGAATTGATTTTTAAAAATTTGATAATAAATGAGAGACGATATCTTATTATTCATTATTGTTTTATGAACGTGGGTCAATGGATCGGTTAGCTTTGTGTTACTATGTTTGTTGGTATAAATATTTTAGAAACAAAAAATATTTGGTGTGCAAATGCGCTACTCATCCCTCTTTGGACTCATGTCTGACTAGGAAACCCATTGAATCGAGATAGTGTTCTGCATATAAGAAAGACTTTACCACTATTTAAAAATCCTCAACATCTTGAGCCATCTAGCCACGGAAGACTTTACCACTTTTTAAAAATCCTCAACATCCTCAAAATAACCAAAAAGATCAAATGAAGTAGTTGTAGTGTAAAATACACTAATGTTTTATTATCCACCATTGTAGCTTCGTATTTAACTAAAGACATGATATTAACGATAGTAGGAAAATTTCTTAGCAAGAAAATGGTTAACACCGTGCTCAATAATGGGGTTGGGTGGTCTAATCATTATATTAATAAGAGAAATACATGAAAATAGAATTCATAATGAGGTCTGGTAAGAGTTATGGGTGGGATAAATAGTTCTAGGTCAAGGAACTAGAATGAATAGAGTCGGTCTTGACTATACATATATTATGAATATGCAAGGTTTCAAGATTTAATTAAAGGGATATGCATAGATCAAGGCTTACCTCGTATAAATATATATAATTGGCCATATTTTAGAGAGGTCTTTCTTTCTTAATAATAAGTAAACTAGTGAACACATTGGCATGTGAAGGGTGGAGACGGAGATGGGCGAGCGAGGGTTTGTTTGCAGCTCGCAGGCCGGAGCTCTCATAGGACTCAGAAGGGATGGCTTTGCTCTCTGCGCTCCCTCGAGGTACTGGTCGCTACTTTAACCGGTATCTCTCAACCTGTTTAAATTTGTTTCGGCTCTCGGTAGATAAGGTTTCCTGTTATGCATTCTGTCTTTCTATTGTCTTTTGGGTTATTTCGAGAGTGTTGTTTTGTCATGCCCATTTTCGATTTGGAATTATTGTTGGGTTATTCTTTTCTGTGATTCCTGGATTATTTGCCCGGACCTTTATCTTCGTCACCCTCCCAGTGGTTTTTGACTTGGGTTATATTGGATTGCTTGTTTATTGCTCTAGCCGCTCCCGGCAATTGGAGTCCCTCCTCATAATCGAGGACTAGTACCAACCAGTTTAAACGAAGTGGGAAGTTTTTTCATTTTAGACGGTTCTGTCACCTTTTTTATCGACGTCTAGGTGGCGACCCGCATTTTCCGGATTTGGAGGAGTTGGCTGTCCATGTACAATTAATTTGTCCTTTTGTTAATGTCTGTCGGGATGTGGCATTTTTAGGGTTAGACTGTTAAGTTTGTCTTTGCTTTGTCGTCTCTCGGTCTGAATCCAAAGGGTTTGATGTGGTTCTTACCCAGCGTGTAACCCTATTACCTTTGATACGGTCTCTTTGACTGAGATTGGTCCTCCGGTTGTTTGTATTTTTTGGATGTCTGAACTTGGTAGTGGGCTGGTATTTGTTTTTTGGTTTATGGGTCTGCCCTCGCCGCCAATATTGGCCTTTACAGGGATTGATTGCGATGACTTGTGGCTGTTAGGGTTAGTCTTTGCTCACAGTGAATCTCACTGTCTGATTGCCTAAGGGCTTGTATTGAGGGTTTAACCCTGCAATTTCGCCCTCATTCTTCGATTCGGTTTCTTTTTCTAGGGTTTATCCTTTGGCTGTTTTGTGATATTTATTGGTTTCTCTGGCATGGATGAGGATTGTATTGGAGTTTTGCTGTTTGGGTTTGCGCCCTCATCGGCCTTCAAAGTTTTGAGGGTTGAATCGATTTCTGTCCTCCTTTGTTTCTAGTTCTCTTACCGGCATCGTTTTTCTTTGGGATTCTTATCGATTGTATCCATATTTGTTTGCCCTTCATTGCCCCGACTTGGCATTCTGGATTGTATTTGGTATTTGGGGGTTCAGCTGTCATTCTTTTATTTGTGGATGATCCTTTCTGTGTCGGTATGATATCTGATATTCTCATTAAGATATTGATTGAGGTATACTAGGCATCTGTGCCGGTATGATATCTGATGTTCTCATTAAGGTATTGATTGTGGTTTGAATTTGCTTTTGATTGAGGTATATTTGGAATTCTGGATAATAATTTGGTAAAATTTGGGGTTCGACTGTTCTTCTTTATATGTGGATTAATCCTTTCGGAGCCGGTATTGATATCTGTGGTTTTACATTAAGGTTATTTGATAAATAGCCCTTTCATTCTGTTTCTTATTTTGCTTGGGGATCGTTCTGCTATTGATTGAGGTTTGTTCTGTTGTGGACCGACTTGGCATTCTGGATTGTATTCGGTATATTTTGGGGTTAGTCTGTCCTTCTTTTATGTGGATTGTTCTTTTCTGTGCTGGTATCGACATCTGAGGTTTTTCAGCATGGTATTTGATATATAGCCCTTTCTTTCTCTTGCTCATTTGCCCGGGGACCGATCTTGGATAATCTGCATTTGATTGAGGTATAGTTCTGTTTAGTGGACTGCTTTCTCGAAAGCTTTTTCCTTGATTCTGATGGTGGAGACCCATGATGGGTCTCCCGACCCAAGAGTGGACCACGGTCCTGCCCGTTTTCAGAGGTGTAGAAAGGAAAAGGCCTAAAAAACTTTGGAAGGGAAACTTCACTATGTGGTTGGTCGGGATATTTATATGGACAGAGTGGAAGCTTTGAGTCGTCGTACTTTAATTGGTAGGCTCGAATATGTTTCCATGGAAAAAAAGGTCTGGTTTTCATGGACTTCTGAGTTTTGGAAACCATTTCTATCCTATGTTCCAACTATCAGCTTGTTGGTTCGGAATTGGATCATTTTTGTCTTCTTAGAGGAATCACATGCCACTGAGGTTCTAAGCCGCTTATGGAGAGTGGGTAATGGCTCGTTAGTGCTAGATCGTTGGCATGTTCACTTTGATCCTGTGAGAGAAAGAGTGAAAAAACGCCATCTGTGGGCAATTCTCCCAGGGATTCCTTTCCCGCTCTGGAACTGATCTCTATTGGAAGGTGTTGGGAACACTATTGGTCGGTTTGTGGTGTTAGAGGATGACTTCATGAATTCCTATGATAAAAGGAAGGCAAAAATTCTGGTTGAACTTGATATCACAAAAGGCCTTCCAGCTGAAGTAGAGATTCTATGTCATGAGCGTTTGTTTATACAACGTTTGGATTTTCAAGGCATTCCCTTTAGATGCAGTGTGTGTCGGGAGACAGGCCATTTGCACTGTGACTGTCCTTCTTTTCGTCGTGGGCCTGTTAAGCACTCTTTGACTGATTCCTTTGTTAATTCCCCTATAATTTCGCCCTCAAAGGATTGCCAAACTCTAGTCCAAAATGTCTCCTCTTCTGGTCAGTTGAATAATGCTATTTCTTTATTTGGGGAAGTGTCAGACCTTGATCTAGATTTGATTGACTCAGTGATTAGCAGCAGAAAAGCTTCTTTGCCTTCAGACATTTTTCCTTCTAGTATTCCTCCAAGGGAGCCCAACCTATTGGAACCTCCTTTGACTAATTCTCTAATTCAGGAGCCTTCCGCTTCAGCCATTTCACTTTGCCCTCCCTCAGCTTCAAATCCCTCTGGAGTTCCTCCTTCTTCTACCCCTTCGATTGTCATTTCCCCCGCTCCTCTGTTTTCTGAGGCTGACTTCCCTCCTCTACCCACTTCTGGCCAGACTAGGCCTCAGTCCTCAGGTTCGCCTACTATCAGCCCCGTAGCTTCCCCTTCCTTTGTTGATCCCTCTTTGAAAAAATCTTTAAGTATTTTCTCTGATAAGACACCTCTTTCCCCTTCGGTTCTCCCTTTAGACTCAATTCGTTTTGAGAATGTTACTATTAGGCGGAAGAAAAAGTCATCAAAGCCCCCTCTTGATTCTTCTGATCTAGTTTAGGCTCCCTTTACGCCTCTATCTGAAAGATTAAAAGCAGCAGAGAGTTCTCACCCTTCTCCTTCTCATCGGGTCCTTAGAGCTTCGACCCTTGATTTTTCGGTTTCCTAATGCGTATCCTTTCTTTGAATGTTCGTGGCCTTGGGAGTTTGGCCAAGCAAAAAAGCCTCCAGCATTTGTTGTTCGCTCTCTCTTCTGATATTGTCCTTTTACAGGAAACTATGACTAGCCCTTATCCTGCTTTATTTTCCTTTTCTAAACTATGCCTGGGCTGGGAGTTTTGTGCCCTTAGTTCTAATGGTCTTTCTGGAGGCATTCTTTTTGGATGGAATCTGAAAATTATTAAATGCAAAGCCTTTCATACTGCTGCTGGTATTCTGCTTAATGCTTCGATCCAAGGATCTTCCCTCAATCTCTCTATTTTAAACTGTTATGGTCCTTACCTCAATCGGGACTCCTTCTGGAATGCTATGGCTTCGGGTGGTCTTCTCTCTCTTCCAAATCTTATTTTAGCTGGAGATATTAATATGACTCTGAATGCCTCCGAGATCTGGGGCTCCAAAGCACATCCTGACCCTTTGGGTCCATTTTTCTCTAAACTTTTCTCTGACCATCATTTAGTGGATGTGGCTTCTCCTTGTGTTGGTCCTACCTGGAGGAATGGAAGGATCAGGGAAGATAGTATTTCAAAAAGATTGGATCATTTTTTAATTTCAGATCAGCTCGTCAGCTTGATTCAAAGGTATCGAGTTTGGGCTCACAGATGTGGGATTTCTGATCATTTCCCTATGATTCTTGAATGGACAGATCATCATAGTCATTGTGTCTATCGCTTTAAGTTTAATCAATCTTGGTTAGACAATGAAGGTTTTATTCATATGGTTTGTTCTGAATGGTCGCGTATTCTTCCAAACCCCTCTTTGGATGCTATGCAGGATCTCTATATTAGCCTTAGAACTCTAAAGGAAAAGGTTAAGTCTTGGACTAAAGTAGAAACTTTAAATATGAAAGACCATTCTGTTGCTTTGGAAAAGGAAATAAGCTCTATTCTCCTCTCCTCTCCTTCAGCAATTTTAAATCAAGAACAGCAACAAAAATTGAATTCTCTTAAAAATGATCTTCAAAAGATGATTGATCATGAAATTAATTCTGCCAGACTTCAAAGCAGAATTACCTGGGCTCAAAAAGGGGATGCTAATACTAAGTTTTTTCATGCTGTGGCTTCAGCCCACAAAAATCATAATGCTATTTGGAGTCTACAAGATGAATTGGGCAATTGGGTTTTAGATGATAAAAGCCTTAAAGACCTTGGTATTCGTCATTTTAAGACCTTATTTGAAGATGATCATTTGACTAATCTGGAAGCTCAACTCAAGGTTATCCGACTCTTTCCATCTTTTATCAGCTTAGAAAAGATAATAGCCTTTACTAGACCTGTCACTATCTTGGAAGTTGAAACGGCTTTAAAACTCTTTAAAAAAGATAAGGCACCTGGCCCGGATGGATGGCCGATTGAGTTTTATTTGACTTTCTTTGATCTTATGGGTCCTCTTCTTGTCAATATGGTGGAAACTTCCAGAATCACAGGCAGAGTGTCTCATGCTCTCAACTCCACTTTCCTGACTCTTATTCCGAAGGTTGATATGCCTGTCTCCTTTGCAGACTTTCGCCCCATTTCCCTATGTAACCTATGTTATAAGATCATTTCTAAAGTTGCGGCTATGAGGCTTAAGCCCTTCCTTGATGAAGCTATTTCTCCTCAACAATTTGGTTTTTAAAAAAATCGGCAAATCCTTGAACCCATAGCCATTTCTCAAGAGGTTCTTCATACCGTCAATTCCAGAAAAAGGTGTGCTCTTATTCTTAAATTGGACTTATCTAAAGCCTTTGACAGAGTTAATTGTACTTTCATCCGTCTCCTTCTCATTCAAATTGGGATTCCCCTTGTTGGGGTTAACTGGATTATCGGATGCGTTTCTTCAGCCAACTTTGCTGTGCTGGTTAATGGTTCTCCATCTTCCTTTTTTTCTGCCTCTCAGGGAATTAAGCAGGGGTGCCCTCTATCCCCCCTCTTATTCATTCTGGTCATAGAAGGGCTTAGTTTGTTGATTGAGGATGCTAAATACAATGGAAAGATAAAAGGAATCAAAATTTCATATCACTTTCTATCACTCATTTACTTTTTGTAGATGATGTGATCTTATTTGGCTTGGGTTCTTTTGAGGAATGGTTGGCTTTCAAAGCCATACTTGATATTTTCTGTGAGGCTTCAGGTATGAGCATTAATGTAAACAAATCAAGTTTTCTCCAAAATGATCTGAGTGTGGACACTCTCCATAGAATCATAGATATTCTCCCTTTCAGAGTGGATGATATTCGAAAAGGGTTTGGCTATCTTGGCTACTTTCTTAAGCCATCAGGTTACTTGATAAAGGATTGGCTCTGGTTGGTTTCAAAATTTGAAAAGAAAATTTCTCATTGGACAAATAGATTCCTGTCTTTGGGAGGCAGACTTGTCCTCATTCATTCTGTATTATCAAGCATGCCAGTTTATTGGATGGCTTTGGTTCCAATTCCAACCTCTATATTAGACAATCTCAGAAAATTGATTTTTTCATTTCTATGGGGCTCTTCATCAAAGACTAAAAAATTCCACCTTGTGGATTGGCATATTTTGGCTCGCCCCACTTCTCATGGTGGCTAGGGTATTAAACATCTTCCTAGCTTCAGTCTTTCATTGAGGATGAAAAGCTTTTGGTTAGCTTTAAATAGCAAGGGAATCTGGAATCTTATCATTGCTGTTAAATATTTAAAAAATAAACCTCTCCATATTTGGTTCAAGGATAAGAACTTCATTACTAGCAATGCCTCAATTATCTGGAGGGGTTTCATCTCCACCATATCCTGGATTGGCAGAGGCATCATTTGGAAAGTTGGGAATGGAGAGTCCATCAGCTTGGGTGCAGATCCTTTCATAGGTATGGGATCTTCCTTTGTTCTGCCAAGAGATTTAAGGGATTACTTAGAAGACTTTGGTATTAGCTCCCTTGCCCAAGCTCGTAACCAAACTTCTTTTGCTACTGGTTATTGGTTCTCATCTGAAGAGCTTGATCTCACTGGTGAATGGAAAAAAGCATGGGACAATTTTACTAGAGGATTGGAATATGGCCGCATTCATGTCAATAATCAAATTGATACTATTTCTTGGTCTCATATCAATTATACAGGTCCTCTTATCGTTGCTGAAGGATATAAATGCATTTTCTCTGATATATGTTCAGAGATTAATGATTCAGTTCTGAAAATTTTATGGACTTTGAATATTCCTCTGAAATTAAAATGCTTTATTTGGTTGATTCTTAAGGGAAAGATTTTAACCTGGGATCAATTGCAAAGCAGAGGATTCTTGGGACCCAGTAGATGTGTTCTTTGTGAGGATAATGTGGAAGACATTCATCATTTATTTTTCTGCTGTCCATTCTTTGCTAGTATCTTCAATTATTTTGCGGTAAAATTCAAGTGCTCTTTCCCAGTTTTTATCACTGTCCATTCCTATTTGGACCAATGGTTCACCTCTACAGCGCGATCTGCACCCTTCAGATACATTCCGTTGTTCATTCTCTGAGGAACCTGCCTTCTTCGGAATCATTGCTTATTTGAAAACAAGAAACCATCCTTTGCAGCTTTGATTTCCAGGATTGAAGGATTGGTTGATTCTTACCCTGTGTTGATTATTCTTCATAAATCCCGTAATCCTGGTCCTGCTCCATTAAAAAGATTTCCTTGTGGATACTTTGATGGAGCTGCTGCGAAAAATCTTGGAGGTGCAGGTTTTGTGATTTTTATCAATGACTCCCACTTCTTCAGTTTTTCTATGGGATGTGGAAGTAGCACGAATACCAGAGTGGAATTACTAGATGTTTGGGCTCTTCTAAGAGTCGCCTTATTGATGGGAATTCCTTTGTAGTTTATTTTTGGTGACTCCTTGGTCATTATTACTTGGCTTAACAAAATTTCAGCACTTGATGTTCCATCTCTGATGCACTGGTGTTTTGACATAAGATATATGATTCATTTGGCCCCTCCGGTGATCTTTAAACACACATTTCGTGAGCATAATTCGCTGGCAGATGAACTCTCAAAAAAAGCTTTGCATTTGGATATGGGATTTGTTTCTTTTTCAAAAGCTTTGGAAGGTTTGGTTATTAACCAAGGCAGTCTTGATCTATTTTAGTAGTAGCTGATTCTTTATTATTCAGCTTATGATTTTAGCAGTTGATGTGTTATCTCTGGATGTTCTGTTAGAGTTCACTCTGCAAGCCTGTTTTTGCTCTGAATGTCTTGTTTAAAGTTCACTTCAGATTATTATTAGCATTTCTGACCTGATTTATTCAGGGATGATGAGGAAAGTCTGCAAAGATCAGACTTTTTTTCTTGTTTTGATGCTCTGTTTTTGACATTATTTCGTGCATGAGATGGATCTGTTTGATCAGTCATCATATTGTTTTGTAAATGATGTCTTTTGATTCAACTGAATAACAAAGACTGGTATTTTTTCCTCTGAAAAAAAAAAAGTAAACTAGTGAACGGTCTAAAAAGAAGGACCAGGCTTACCAATGTAATTTATCCAAAGAGCAAGGCACTAATTAATAAGAGGGTTTAAGGCAAGATTCTAACTTTTAATTAATTGATGGCTATAATAACTCAAGCACTTCATGTAAACTTTTATATTTTGCACTTCAGGTAAACTTTTATATAGAAATTTAGGAAGAGACTAGTTACTTAGCACTTCACCCTTGCTATAAAAGAAATCATTATTGTACAAACACATTTTTTAACTATAATATTTATTTAATTAAATATATTTATCAATGTAATAATTTTCTTAATTTTCTTGATAATCCAAATGTAAACTCAAATTTAATAAATTAAAGTGAATATTTGATTTAAATATGAAAAGCTAGTACATTAAAGGAAAAACATGAAATTTGATGATTATTAAATAATTAAAATGTAAGTGTGTAGATTTTCTCTAAAGATTTTTTACGGGGAGTATTTTTATGAGGCGCTTTCATGGGGAATTTTCACAAGCATTTTCAAAATTGGAGCCTTTTTTATGGCATGCCTAAACCTTCAACTTTTATCTAATTATTATAATATAAACAATTTATGAGATCTACCCAAAAAAATCTAAGAAGGGGAGACCTAGTAAGGTATCCAAGACTATATATATATATATATGAAATAGAATTTAAAATTCAAACAAGTTAGAGGAAATGCTTGATAATAAGTTTGTATCATTTGAAGGCAGTGTTAAAAAACAAATAGATATTAAAATATTCTGGTTAGAGAGTCAATTGGTGGAAATGGAGATATGATTACAACAAATAAAAAAGAAAAGCCAAGAAAAGAAACAACTAGCCCAATAATGAGATGTTGATCATCTAGAAAATCATATTGTGGAAAACAAGATTAAAGAGTTAGAAAAAAACTAAATAACAATTTGGCTCTAAATAGTTTGGAGGGTAAATTGAAGATCAAACCCATCAGGAGGAAATGAATAAAATTCATATCTAGACTATGAGCATATCAAAATAGACTTGAACCTCATAACTTTTTATTTGAAAAATGAGAAAAAAATAGGAGACACTAGCACTAGTAATTGAAACAAATTGTCTAATAGAAGCATAGAGGCTTCACAAAAAATAATCGAGCAAAATATAAGTTAATTCATGTTAAGGTGAGATTTGTTGACCACCATCATAGATCCATCTTAAACCTAGATTTATTAGGCACCAAAATAGATCAAATTTCTTAAGGCATAATTTTTTTTATCTTAAGTTTTTTACAAATCAAGAAAATTTTTACACCTCAAGAAATTGGATATCTCTTACTGCTTAATATATCCCAGTTTAAGATGGATCTATGCTGGTTTTAATTTTTTACTTTATGAGTTGACATGATTTTTTGAATTACTTTTTTATTTTTGATAAGTTATGACCCAAATCGTTATGCTATGTAACATGACAAATGTGACAAACAACACAACATCTCTCTCATACTAGGTTGTAAGCATCTCACTACACTCGGTGCAATAAATATGGAATATTAAATAAGACCCCAAGTATCAAAGGGTTAGGAATATTTATAAAGGAATACCTCATTCTAGAATATCAAGCTTAATTAAGAAATGAAATCCAAAAGGTAAAAAATAAATCTATAAATGAAGGAAAATGAGAAATAATCAAGAATATAAAATTTATTCTTAGGGAGAGGGAGTAAAAGGATAAATAAAATAGCAATTTGAGACACTTGGATCCTCTCTTGCAACTATTGTGGCTTTCAATGGAGTAAGTGCCCCATTTTAATTTGGATCCCAAGTGATTCAAATTGATGTTATATTTCATGTTGAAACTTGGGAGCATGAAGAATGTAAGGTCCCTAACATGGAGGCATGGATTTTTATGGAATAAGAGATCCTTCCATAAAGATATTGGAGTCATGGATTTTTATGTAAGGAGGAAAACTTTGTAATGTCCCTCCCATGTGGTTTGCTTGATGATATGCTTCTCATATAACCCCTAGTGACTCTATCCTAGGAGGGGTTAATTTTGTTAAATAATAAATTTCCTTGCATGTAACTTTTAAACTTAGGATAAACAATTTCACGCTTTAATTATTATATATTATGATTATATTTAATTTTTGTACCTAGTGGATGTGATAGGTGGCCAAGGTGGGTGCATGAAGCATTGCAAAACTAATGTGTCATCCTAAATGGAAACCATCAAAAAATTAAGAAAGATCCACAAAGGCAAAAAAGTATAGAAATAAGCACAAAAGAAGCCAGCTAGAAAAACATGCACAAGCAGGAAACTATAGGAAAATCATGTCAGTATGAAAATAATGAAAGTTTAGGAAAGCAAGGAGGGAACAGTTCCTAAAATGGAGAAAGGCATGTTGGTGTGAAAAGAAGGAAACACGGAGGGCGCGGTTTCTAAAGGAAGAAAAGCATGTTAATTGGAAAGGCAGGACATTAAGGAAGAGAAAGAAGGAAAGTTCCTATTCATTTAATGAGGAAACATTGGCCAAGGAGGATTGAAAAAGAAGCAATTTTATCTATAACATAAGGATAGGGAACCCCTCTTGTTATCAACCAAAATGGCACTTCTTCATCCGAGTACTGACATCCAATATGTCGGGACACAAAAGGACAAATAGGATTGAAGTAGCCAAAACACTATAGATGTGCATGACTGTTGCTACATAATCTCCTGACTAGCTCAATATATTTTTATTTGGAGATTAGGGATGCACACGCGAGTATTTGCACTGCAACCCACGTGTCACACGTGAGTGTTTACATTGCAACCTGCTTGTACATTGAACACGCGAGTTTCCTTAAAGCAAGGAGCGTGTCACATGCACCTTTCCTATATTAATACTCATGTGTACCCTAATTTAATGTTAAAAAATATAAATCATGATTAGTCGATATTAGTTGAGTCCATAATCATAACTATCTCAACTATCTCAACCATCCTAACCTTCGAAACTACTCTATTTCCTCATGTATAAATAGAGGCCATGGGATGGGGCTAATCAATCATTATGAAGAGAGAAAAGTTACGTTGGTGGTATGCCTTCAGACATCTTGGAGCAGCAGAAATCAGTGTCCTCAGTTTGCAGAGGAGTCTTTGTTTCAGAAGCTGGGTTGTAATATCACCATTCTCTATTTATTAATAAAGAATTTTCTTATTCCAATATTTGTATTGTTGCATTCTTGTATATGATGTATTATGAATTGTTTTTATTATTTTATGATGAATATGCATCTCATTAACCATTGATATATATACAAGATAGTTCTAGAAGAATTTGTTCTTTGCAGGTGAATTGGAGAAACCCTGGAAGCTTTGGAAGAGACTGAAAGAGGAGAAGACAAAGCTTAAATCAATCGTCATAAGCCAGGTTTTCTAAGTTTCCTTCCTATTCCTATTTCAATTTCTACATAAGATGATTGTCTGCAAGTGTCTTAGTAAGTTGGTAACCCCAGAGATCCTAGGTTATAAGGGTGCATTGTCTTGAACAACAGAACTCGCAACTCCGCTGGGGAGTCCAGCCTATTGTGGGTCCGTTCTTTAGGTTCCCTTCCCAGTATTTGCTCCTTTTTTTTTTATTTTGTGTGTGATTTGTCTCTTTTTTGCCTTTGATTTGTAGATTGGCATGTTCAGGCCCTGTTTGCTTGTCTTTTTTTTTTGAAATTTTTTTAGCAGCACACACGGGTTGTCTTATAGACAGTGGCATGTTTCACTTTGTACATGCGGGTTGCAGTCTAGACAGTTGTGTGTCATACATAGGTTGTCTGTATAGACAATCGCTTGTTTCATGTAGCATTCTTTGGGTTCATTAGGGTTTGCTTGTACATGTCTTTTGGCCTTTTGATTGCTTGTGAGGTTTTTGTTTTTTGACATGACTATGTGAGTCTTAGGTCTATATGTCACATCGTTCACTTGATTTCTTCAAGTCCTTGAGATTTTGTATTTGGTTTTCTTTCATTGGTGAGTGTTGGTTGTCCTCCTACTTGGTTTATAGGTTGGAGTGCTTGTGTTCTAGGTCAGCGATCAAGTCCTTTGAATACTTTATGCTCTATACTGCTGCTTGTAGTATGAGTTTATCACTCTTCCTCTTATGGATATAGGAATCTTTTAAGTTTGATAGTTTCTCCAAGTCAGGGTTTGTTCCAGTTTCTTCCTTTTGGTTGAAGTAGGTTACTTTGGGATCTTTTTGCCTCATTTCACCGATGTATGTTTAGATTATTCAAATTTTCTCAAGTTTGCATTCATTTGCATTGTAATTTTTGAAGTTGTTTGAAAAAGAAAAGACAAAAATATTTTATACTTTTGCATAGGTTTCATCCAGTATCTCTTTTTTCTATTTTTCAAAGAAAAATTCAAAAATTAAAAAAAAATAGTCTTCTAGTTTCTCATGCTTAGTTTTAAATTCATTAGATTTTATTTACAAGAAAAGAAAAGTTGGTTTGGTAGTTACATCTTGCTTTGAATTTCTAGTTATTACATCATTTTTGCTTTCTTTTATCGAGTCTATAACACCATACAAGTTTCACACCATTGCCTCTGATTAAAAACAACCTATTAAAAAGAACGACATAATTAAAAATTACTAGTAAGTTTCTCTTTTCTAGGTTCATACACCAACTAGCTTAGGCTAAAATTGTGGACTATGGAGTTTTAACTGTCCATAAGTATTTGACTCTGAGACGTAGTTGGCCAATCACTAGGTAAATACTCCTCTATATTGAGTGCATCTAGGAAGCTTCTCTCACACAGGATTTAAGTACGAGGCTGCGTGAGGACCTGGACTGAGGAGATAACCCTCTGATTCCTTGTTCAAGCGTAGATCAAGATTTTTACGCATCTGGGGACTTCTGTCAATACCACCTCTTGGGCCCCGTTCGGTTCTAGTGTTGACAGGGTTTTGGGATTTGCTACCCTGCCCATGCGTATGAATCAGGCTTGTGATTGTCTCCCCAAACTCTCAATGTAGTTGCGGTAGCCTTTGGTCTCTTTGATATTAGGGATCATACACAGGTATACCAGAAGGCTATTTATGGTCTACCTTGGACGGACTTGGAAGGTAACCCCAGTAGAAGGTGTGGGAGGGTAGTTGGGTGATTCCTCTGCATGTGCCTAAGAACATATACAGGGACACCAAGTAACCATCTATCAACCTTCTTCTAGAAGGCATATCTTATACCCGTTTGTCTGTTTGGATTTAGGAAACTTTTAGTGAGTGATGTGTGGTTTGTTTGTATTTAGTTTTCCTTTAGGTGTTTGTGAGTCAAAGTTTTAGCCGTGGAGGACCAACCTCTACGTAGGTTAAGTAGGTTGCAAAAAATTTCCCCATCTGATATAGTTGAGCCTCTACCATCCCCTCAAAGGCAAAGATTAGATATCGACGGTTCATTTGAACCGGTAGGAGTAAGCAAAGTTCTAGGTGAACCGAAACTTAGGACCAGCCAGGTTGATACAACTGCAGTAGAGATCGAATACTTGTAGGCTGATGAGTTTGCAAGGAAATTTAAGCGATCCTGTGATCGTCCAATTTCTTCCATTTACTTCACCTGTTGTTGGTGTTCCTGTAAGTAGAACTATGGCTAGTTCTGGAGAGGGTATTTCTACCCCCACTTCAGCCATTTTGGTTGGAGGAATGCCACCTCCCTGGGTGGGTACTCCTAGACCAAGTGGATCTATTGCAACTTTACCACCAAGTAGTTGAGTGGTCCAACCACCGGCTTCCTCCCATGTAGTAGGTCCTTCTAGTGGGGTGGTCATTGGGATTCCCAGTGTACCTTTTGCTTCAACCTCTTTCATGCATACTGCTCAGAGTGGTCCTAGTGGATCCTCTTCATTTGTTAAGGGATTCTCGTGGAATGGGGGTCATATTCCCTCGTCCACTACTTATGTAGGTCCTATACCTGAATATGTAGGCATGTAGTTAGAAAACACAAACAATTTTTTTCAAGGTTTCCAAACCCTAGTTTTGACCCCATTCATGAGCTCTCGCATTTCGCTTTTTAGCGAGGGATACCTACTCTTGTACTTCAGACTCCAGTATCATTTGGAGCAGCTCAAACCACCTATAATGCACCACACACAAGTAATCCACTGGATTATGGGTGAAATTAGTTTCAAAGTAGTCCAACTACTTCACAACTAGCGGCTGGGGTGTTATAGTGGATTTCACCACACTAGGTGAATCACACATTGTATGGCCTTCCCCTGTCCCGATGCAGACTCATTAGCCCCTATGGACCACTTTTTATCTTTTGATGTATCCTTGATCATCCCTAAAAACATAAGAAAATTGATATACGCGGCTTTTTCCCTGATAACCGCGTACATATGCGGATATTCCCTCTATAGTCGCGTACATCGGGATGTGTGCATAATCCAAATCCTTTTGGAGTTTTCCTTGACTTGGATCCGACTCTTATGATTCCTGGCCTTCCATATGCCTTGAGATTGCACAGATTCGACCTTTCAATATCCCTTTGAAAAGCTATATAAGGAACCCCTTGGTACATTGAAAGCATAAGAGAGAATTGAGAGTAACGAAACTATAGTCCATTGTTGCCAGAACTTATGCTTGAGTCTGCATCCCTTTGTCCCTTGGAGCACTATTGTGTTCTTCCCAAGATTTCCTTTTGCTAGTAAGCTTGCTATCGAAGTGATGGAGGATTGAGGTGGTGGAGGCCCAAGTGGGGGATTCAGTTTCTCCGGTTCACAGACATGCCGTCATAGGTTGTCACTTGTAATCTCTGATTCATATTAATAGAAATATCTTTTCCCGTCCAGTAATGTGTATTTGAATGAATATTGTATCCATTGGAACATGTCAAATGCTTTTACATTATTGATTATATATGCTAGAATAGATCTAACACCATGAAATATAGTATGCTTGTATTGTTTACTTGTTGTTGAGGACGTGCTATAACAATTCAAGCTGAAGATTGGAAAGCTCAACAGGGATCTACTTCAACCATCCAGAATAAGGTACGAGGTTCGATCCTTTAGTGTTAGATGTTTTTATTTCTATTGCATATTGGGAAAGATTGATTTCTAGAGTCTAGATGTCTGTTGTGGTACCCCAAGCCATAGGAATTTCTCTCTGTAACAGAATTGGCAACTCCGCTGGGGAGTTCCTAGTAGTTGACCTTTGGGGATTGGTTTCTTGGCATTCAATGTATTTGAATTGCTCTCTCTCTCTTGTTTCTGTGTCAGGTATGGGGGCATGTATTCCTGGTAGAGTCTGATTGGTGTAAACTTAGTCTCAGCCTATCTGTTTTCCTTGATTTGTGCATCTTTTTCTTCCTGTACGCGGGTTTTGGTCTTAGAGTCGCGTATACACGCGGGTTCCTCTGGGATTTCCACGTATACACGCGGGTTTACTGCGCATAGTCGCGTATACTTTGGTTTTTACCTTTTTGTCGAAGAAAGTGGATTGCTGGGTGAATTCTGTGAGTTGCTGAGTCTCCTTTGGCACTGCTTGAGTCTGTTAATACCTCTGTTCTTGACCAGAAACGTTTTTTTTAGCCTAAATTTTTTTTAGGAAAGTTCTTGTCATGGCATCTTTGATTTTTTGTTTGAGATTAGTGCATTAGAGTCCTTTTACCTTAGTGCTTTGCTGGAATGCTGTTTATGTGTGCTTGCAGAGTCTGGGGTGGGTAGAATCATTCTTTTGTTTTTTGTATCTCTTTATTTTCAAAAAATCCAAAACATTTGCTTATCATTATGCATTGGATTTTGCACTTTGCATTGTACTTGCACTAGATCTAGATTTGCTTTGGAGTAATAGTCAGGACTTCATATAGGGAAATTTGCATTCAGCATTTGAAGAAGAAATTGTGCATTACACGTAGTACGCATACCCTGTTTTCATGGACACAATGCATTTGCATTGATTTTTAGGTGTGCATTTTACTTCTTGTTGCGTCATAACATCATTAGTTGCACGACCATATCCTATTTTCGAGTAATAAATCCAACTAAAATCAACGCTAAATAAAATGAATTACACTCTTTTCTTTTCTAGGGTGCACCAACAAGCTTAGGTTTTAGGATCTTGGAATAGTTCATTGTAAGTCAATTCTCCAAGATCACTAAACAACAACAACTAGGTGTCTGTCCAGGGAGTGTGTGAAATCCTTGGTATAATCGGCATTCTCAGGAAGCTCCTCTCAAAAGGGAGTCAAGCACTAGGCAGTGTGAGTGGTTGTTGATTGGGATAACCCCTGGTCGAGAACTGTGTAGCACCGGCGATATAGCTAGGATTGTATTCGTATTTGGGGGCTCTTTCGGGAGTTTCAGGCTTTGCTACCCTGCCCATACGGTCAATCCTGCCCGCGAATATCCGCCTGAGCGTTGATTATATTAAGGTGACCTTAGTGACCTTACCTAGGATATCGAGGGGGTACGTGTAGAGGTTATTCTACATGTGTCCCGGCCAGGTTGGGGTCGGACAGCATAGTCACTTTATGCGTTGAAGCTGAGGGCCACAATAATTGGTTTCGAACCTCTGCTTGTGGTGACAAGGGCCTCTCAAGCCTCTCCTAGGCGAGACATACCGGCCACATTCAGGAGCTCACTTATCCAGCCCTTGTTAGCTTGATTTTGGCTTTAGATTTTATAGTGATTGCTCTGTGCATGCTAGTTGGCCTAGGGTTGACGTAAATAGAGAGTCTTTGCTATTTTTTGAGTCATTGTGGATTCGGGTGCGGCTCAGCACCGTTCTCATCGTTTAGAAGGACTTCCACCTTCTACTGATCCTCCTCCTTTGGGAGAGGGACCTAGACAGTCCAGGCGGACTATATCACACATTGATTCACACACCATGGGAGATCATTCAGAGGACACATCTGATTCACTTCCTCCTCCTATTCGTGTTGACGATGGGGATTTTACACCTTCTTATGATCCTTCACCCGACCTAACCGAGTTAGGACCTGTGATTTCTGAGATAGAGGCCATGCATGATAGACCTATTCATTCTAGGCCTGACCGCTCATTGGCACATTACTGGTATGGAATGCCGAAAGACGCTGAGAATCACTTTGAACCTGCCAGCACTAGCTACGGTGGTTATGTTATGACTGGTTTTCCTATGCATGATTTGGCATTCAATGTCGAATCCGACTTTGACCCTAACACTATTCCTAGGGGCAATCCCATGCCTTACCTTGCAGAGAGGTTTGGGAGTACTACTCACATTGCACCTTCCATCCCAGTGGTGGAAGCTACACCTTATATACCTCTTAGGTCTAGAGTTAGTGATCCCATAGCGATACCAGGTTCTAGAAGAGTGACGATAGGCACTAGCACATATCTTATTACAGATATTCCTTCGTCCTCGCTTTCGAGTTCTTCAAATGCAATTCCTCCACCTTACTCACATGGTCCTTCGAGTCGGCACGTAGCTACGAGTCAGATCCATACTGCGATTACTAGACCTATTGTGTCTCAAGCCTACATACCACCCGTAGTTTCGAGAGGTTATGTTCATGTTTCTAGAGGTCAGGTTCCTACTTCCTCGACATATATCCCTACTTTCGGCATGTATGTTCCTACTTCCGGAATGTATGTACCTACCTATGGAGTGTCTAATGGGGCATCGCAAGCGATGACCTATGGACCCTAATATGGGACGCAGTATGGACAAGTTTCTGCACCTTATGGAGGCGGGTATTCACAACTTGCTTATCCTCCTACTTATGGCTTTGTAGCTCCCACTAGTCAAGGTCCACCTCATTATGGTGCTTCGACGCCACCCTATACAGGTCATACGGGAGGAGGTCACTATGGCCAAGGTCATGGTGGTAATCAATCCCATATGAAACAGGGAGCGGTCCCTAGACCTCATAATCCTAGGCTCCCTTTCCTCATGACACTCAATTTACTTGACTTATCAAGACTTACGAACGATCCCGTGGCTCATTACCTGGCTTGGCCGGCTGTCCCTACCAAGCTTCCTTCGGATATACCTAAATTCGAATTCATTGCATCAGGACTCAGTCTGCTTGAGACTATTTCAACGCACCCTCACAGGGCCTGCGGTGAAATGGTATATAGAGTTACCTAAGGGTGCCTTTACCTTGTTTGACCCATGGTATGGGGATATCATATTATATCTACAAACATAGAGGACCCCTACTCACCTCTCGTGAGATGAGCGACGTCGATTACGTCACGTCTCCAAGAACTACCTCATAGTGGACAATACTTTGTACCGCCGTGGAGTAGATTCCCTTTTATGATGTTGTTTAAATCATGATGAGGCTAAGGTAGTGCTTAATGATTACCGTGGAGGGGCGTGTGGTGGTCATTTATCAGGGATTTATACAGCTCAAAAGATTTTGAGAGCGGGTTATTTCTGGTCGTCGATCTTCAAAGATTGTATTGAAGCGGTCAAGAGGTGCCACCCTTGCCAGGTGTTTGCACGTAATATGCTCTCAAAGCCTGCCCCGTTACACCCTATTATCACCGCCGGTCCCTTCACCAAGTGGGGGCTCGATTTTATGGATTGCAACCCAGCTTTGGTTGGGGGGAACCATCATATCATAGTGGCTGTTGATTACTTCGTGAAATGGGTAGAGGCAATGCCTACTGTAAAATCCGATGGTGAGACAGCCGCTCACTTCGTATTCAACCAAATCATTACTCGGTTCGGGATTCCGAGAGAGCTTGTCATTGACCATGGCTCACACTTTCAGAACCGTATGATGGAAGAGTTGGCATCCAAGCTAGGGTATAAGCAAGAGCACTCCTCTTCTTACTATCCTCAAGCAAATGGAGAGGTTGAAGCAGTGAATAAGTCACTTAAGTCCATTCTCCAACGAACCATCGCACAAACCAAGACGAATTGGCACATTATGTTATACCTTGCTTTGTGGGCATATCGAACCGCGGTTAAGACTGCCACTGGTCTTCTCCATATCAGCTTGTTCATGGAGTGGAGTCGATATTGCCAGTTGAATGTGAGATTCCTTCGTTGAAGTTAGCCATGGAACTCTTACCAGACACTTCACCTTTGGAGGAGCGTTTGGTTTGCCTTGAGCAACTCGATGAGCAGCGTAGAGATGCCTTGGTGACTCTAGAGGTTAATAAGCATCGCGTGAAGGCCCAATACGATAAGTCTGTCCATCCAAGAGTGTTTAGTGAGGGAGACTTGGTCCTTTTGTGGGATCAATCGAAAGAACCCTTGGGGGCAGGGAATTTCAATCCTATGTGGCGTGGTCCTTATGTGGTCAAGCGTGTCTTAGAGAAGGGTGCCTACGAGTTAGTGGATTACGAAGGGACAGCCTTGGCGGAGCCTAGAAATGGGCTCTACCTTAAAAAATACTATGCATGATCTTTAGCCAAGGCTGTTTGTTGTATATTATTGTACATCTTTTTTGCATAGTTAGGTCTTGTTTATCATGATCGGGTTTGTGATTAGTTTCCATTTCCTGTGGCAGATGTCAATGGAATATTCCACCTACGTAGGATTCACGGATGGTGCAAGCCGTCACACTCAACACTCAGCCTCAGCTGCTTGGGTGATTTATACTCCTATGGGTCGAGTACTATCTTCAGGAGGTGTATGTCTACGGCCATCTTTGAACAATGTTGCTGAATATAGTGCCGTTATTGAGCTTCTATGGGATTCCATCTCGCATGGTGTTCCCTCTCTTGAGGTATGTCTTGATTCAGAGTTAGTAGTGTCACAGCTCAATGGTTTGTATCATGTTAGAGATCCGACGTTATTGAGGAGATTCCTACGAGTAAGATTGTTAGAACGGCAATTTGAGAGTATCACATATACACACATTCCAAGAAATTATAATCAAGCTGCTGACTCATATGCTAACTACGTGTTAGATTGGCATTTGTCTCATTCATAATAAATTAATCATAAACACATTTTTACACATGTAAATAAATAAACCGATCACCATAAAACTTTTGTATATACATCAAAAATGTGGTAATACATAGTGTCATAATACAAAAGTGGAGCTTTCAAAGCTTCCATCATACACACGGTAGTACAAAATAGATACACTCCTAGATGTCTAGTCCTGTGGAGGAGGAGGGTTGTGATCATGATATGTCACTACGGCTCTAGCTAGCCGCCAGAATAAGCGCACCCATGCGCATGGTACACCCACCACCTGTCGCTGCATGGCCTCAGGCAAGTCCTCGACTTGCGCCATGGGAACTCTATGTGTCAGCCGCACGAAGTTGGTATGGATGTTTTGGAGCATTCGCTCTGCATCCGTACCAGTGATGTCGTCCCCTCTTCCCCTCTGTTTATGACATGGGAAGCCCTCTGGTCACCGTGGTCCCACATTTGCACATGAATGGTAGATGTCACTATTTATTGTCACCCAAAAACATGTCTTTTTGGTTTCACATAATCAAGAAAACACAAAAAAATTAAATAATTCAAAAATTTTAAAAAAAGAGTGAGGGTTGAGATTCGTTACCTATGTCTCCGAATGCTGATCCTGGTAGCAATGGCATGTCCGGATCCCCCCAGAAATCTATCCCTGCATAGGGGTAGTCCTCTATGGCAGCAATCTGGCGTCGCCACCATGTGAAGAAGTTAGCTGGATAAGGGTTGGCCACCCTACCACCCCCCAGTCTGCGCATCGCGTCTGCCCAATGTCATTGGGTTGGATCTCGAACCCCGTGGAGAGGAACATCCACTCTAGGGCTCAATCCTGGAACACGCTCGAAGAAAAATGTGCTCAGTATGCTGCTGAACCTGAAGTTCTGTATCCTACCTGCCTTACACTCACTGAGCTGATGTTTCATGTTGCTCAGTAGTGTAGTACTCCAGTTGTATACGGTCGGTCTCATACACTCCACTGCATAGAAAATCTGTGCTCGAGAGGCCTGATGGAGTGATGCTAAGCCTGCTATCCTGCCCAGCATCAGTAGTATGGCCTTTAGGCCCAGCACCTGTATAGCATTGGTGGGAACTTGACTCCCCACCTTCTCAGTATCTGGGTAGCAGTACACTGCTATGTACTCATCGATAGTAAGCCCATGGCCTGGCCCACCTCAGGAATGAAGGTTCACCACCTCCCCTCATCTAGATAGACCTGTGATGAAATAGATATCCTCCACCTCAATGGTGAGGGACATACCGTCTATCCGGAAAGATTCTGAGTCTGGATCCCAATAGTCTACCAGCATCTGTAGCAGCCCTGGTTTGGCCCTCAAGCCACCTAGGCACTAGAACTTATAGATTCCACATGCACATAATACTTTTTGAGCCCTTACATCGGCACTTACTGCTTCCTCTACTTCACCATGCTCACGTTCTCACCATTCTAGCACCATCATGCATGAGAAATTGACCAAATGTGCATTAGATTCCTTTAAAATCACTTCTGTGGCGTCATACGCGACTATTTTACAAACAGCCGCATATGTACGCGGTTTCTAGCCCCTTTTCCGTGTATAGCCAGCCCTATACGTGGAAAAAGCTTCGATACCCGCGTGGGCCGCAGAGCTCATGTAAGTTTGGCCTTAATTACCTCATTTGACCATGAAAACTTGAAAAAATTGTATTGAAATGCAAGCTGAGAACATGAGTAAGTACCTAGAAGAAACGGTTGTGAATTCCGCCGGCTGGATCTCCTGGAATTTGCAGTTGAAAATCAGAGCTCCAATGGGTAAAAGTTTCAAATGATTTCTATTTTTTACTATTTATAAAAAAAATTTCAAATATTTGAAAAATTTTACCCCCTTTTCTATAGTTTTGACAGTTTCTAACCATTTTGGACCGTTTCTGACATGATTTGTGATGTAGAAGACCATTTACAGTGCCGTTTCAGCCTTTGGATTGACCCGTTCGTTCCCATCTCAGGTATCACTTCTACACTGGCATATAGGTTAGGTTCACCACCGTTTGCATTTTGCATGACCTTATGACCATGTCACTATATCCTTAGGTATGAACCCACTCTATTATGTCACGGAACCTCCTTGCTGCTTTAGAAGTGGCATGATATGAGTGGTAGAGCCTCACCTTACATGGGTACCCTAGTTAGCGCCTTATTTGTATTTGGTTCCCATGCCGATGTTTCTCCTTTTAGGGTGTGGGAGTCCGTTGTATAGTATTTCCATGACATTTCGGAAGAGCCTCATACTCCTCTTGATCTTATGCTGGCCATGTTCCCTCTGGACTCCCTTGTATCAAGTTGTGGATGCATTATCATGAGCTTTTCCTGTCTTATTGAGCTTTATGACGGCTCCCCTGACATTGCGTTTCAGCCACATAGCCTGAGCTTGTCTCATGTCTAGCCATGCAGAGCCATTTTTTATATCCTTCGCAGCTTGATTTCCCTTTTTACCAGGAGGGGATTTTCCCCCGAGTGTCGATATCCTACACATGTCTCCTTGCATTGAGCATAGGTATGTTCCACTACATGGAACTAGTTTGTTTTCCCTTATGACACTCGTCTCCTCCTAGTTTGTAACTATAAAGCTAGTTTATTCTTTTTTCAAGCTTTTCAAATAACTGAAAAAGACCAAAAAAAATCAAAAAACCAAAAAGCCGGACAAGAAAAGATATTATCTTTGGTAGCTGTCGATTCGTGTCGCCTTCGAATAGAGCACTGTATATCACATCCGTTGGTTGGGTCATAGTTTGACTTTAGGAGCTGTACTCGTTTATCTGATTTTATCTCCACCGACTGGTTATGCTTCCAGTCCCTATGGAGCCTCTATTGATGCCTCCTGCGTCATAGAGATGTCCCAATTTGTATATCGAGTCTATGCTACCTTTATTCAGTCACCATATGCCGTTATGCTCTTGTTCGAAGTAAGTTGAAACCTGAGTCGGCCATTCCTCAGTTATCTTGACTTTGCATGTCGGCCATTCTCGGTACAGTTATTGGTTCATGCACCTTATGATCAAGTCCTTCCACATTAGACAGCTTTGCTGAGTACCTCGTGTTGGATGATGGGGGATGCCTTAATGCCCTCCTTCCAGCGGATTTCATCCCATCGAATTCAGATCATTTATTCTGGGATTGGAGTCTAGAGTCATTTTGAGTGCCTTAAGACTTGCAGTCATCAGTGGCTGGTTCTCTCGCCATCGACAGTTTTGGGAATACATCAATGTCCCCTGATCGATGGATTCTCTCAAGTGTTCGACCTCAACACATTTATTCACACTTGTTAGTTTGCACTCTAGTACCTTGATTCCCATTTTCATTATCGGTGGGTGATCTCGCGTCTGTTAACGGTATACATCAATGATCGGTAATCAGACGATAGACTACTATGTTTGACCTTGACACCTCTATTCGCATAGTAGGACATGTACTCATAGCGGTTTGTGTAGAAGACCTTCCAGATTGGTGGCAGCTCTTATATGCTACCTCCTTGATCGTGCCAGTGTTCATGAGATTTCAGCTCTCGTGACTTGTTCCAGTATATGTCAGACATTTCCAACCACTATGGAGATCTTGATCTATTGTATATCTTCATCCTTTGTGGAGATCATGGTTCTTTGTATATCTTCATCATGGAGATTCTAATTTATGTATATTGTACGTGGCGATGACCACATATGTTCTATCATTTTTCATTCCTATTCATAGCCATTGTACTCTTATGTATCCGAGACTGCTATATGTATTTGCAGATTATATGCAGAGTTGTATTATGGTACTATGCTGATTGGGTGGCTGGTCTTCCATTTGGGTATCTTCATCACTTCCTTTCTGGGATGGACTTATAATGTATTTCGGCCATCGCATAACCCCTCTAACCTCATACATTAGGGGGCATCTGTTATAGCGTATTTCACCACACTAGGTGAATCACACATTGTATGGCCTTCCCCTGTCCCGCTGTAGACTCATTAGCCCATATGGACCACTTTCTGTCTTTTGATGTATCCTTGATCATCCCTAAAAACATAAGAAAATTGATATATGTGTCTTTTTCCCCGATAACCGCGTACATACGTAGATATTCCCTCTATAGTCGCGTACATCGGGATGTGTGCATAATCTAAATCCTTTTGGAGTTTTCCTTGACTTGGATCCGACTCATATGACTCCTGGCCTTCCATATGCCTTGAGATCGCACGGATTCGACCTTTCAATATCCCTTTGAAAAGCTATATAAGGAACCCCTTGGTACATTGAAAGCATAAGATAG